>JANHFL010005763.1:7403-20380 GCA_032468155.1 Oxyrhabdium leporinum | reverse complement strand
CCCACCCCCACCCCCACGGACTAGAAGACCTCCAAGGTCCAGGTGATTTGAGGATTTGGGTAGCATGCATTCTGAAGAGAGATTCACCCTTGGTTGTAAAGGAACGGGACATTTCCCCCAAACTTCACATCCTCCGTAGAAATTTCTTTCCAGGAGGCAACAAAAAATGCCCTTGCCAGCCATTGTGTGTGGTTGAATTATGGGAGATGAAATTCTTCCCACTGATTCTTCCCTAATGCTCTTGTTTCTGCAGAAGAATAGAAATGCTGCCCCTTGTTTTGAGGGCTCCTGGGGACCACCTGTATATTTCTAGGTCGAATGACACATTTGCTGGTGGCCCCTCCGGATTTGAAATGCCGCTCGTGGATTTCGGCAGGCCTCCTCATGGGATTGGTTTTGCCTCGAATTCCGGCGGCCCTTCTGCGCGCGCTTCTGCTTTCGTTCTTGACTTAACCATGGTGTCATCTCTCCAAGGCTTCTATTCTTGCAAAGGAGACTATAACAGCCCTTGCCTGGTCTACGTCAGTTTCAACCAGAAGATCTACATCTATTGGGACATACAGTTAGAAAGGATGGAGTCCACCAATTTGCTGAAGACGCTAGAAAATAATTCAGAATGCGGAGAACTCCTGCTTCGGCTGGATGTAGGTAGGTTTCTGTGTGATTTCTACCAAGGTCTCACCGAGTAGCTACCCAGTAGCTGCCTCCCAGAGGGCAGGGCACGAGACTTAGGATTACTCCACGTCTTATCAGAGGTGCCCCGAGGACCGTAACATCACCCATCACGGCCGTAATAGAAGAATATCAACATCCTGGCATCGTTCTTGAAAGCTGGTTTCCTGGATGATTCAGGTCTCGCCTCTTCATTTATGCCCCCCCTTAAAACAGCTGAACTTTCCATCTTTGTAAGGCAGGATGATTTGTGATGGGAGAAAGGGACGTTTTAATTTTAGTTTTTTGCTTTAGTTCAGTATGTATGGGCAGCCATCTTACTGTCACTTTCATTACTTAGATGTTACTACTACTCCTAATCGTCGAGAGACTAGCCATCATTCACTTTTGACAGATTAAAGCACCGTGAAGATTCTGTATTTTTTTAAAATGAGAAACACTGGGGCATCGTGGGGCAGTGATCCACTAGATTTCTGAACTGATCCGAGCATGGATTTCCATACCCTGGAGAAATCGATGGGAATCTATTCACCACAAGGAGCCTGCAAATTGCGAATCCCCCCTATAATCCCCCCCCCTATCCCATCCCACCTTCCCTATTTGTGCATAGAGATGTGTTATATTACTACAGGTTACCGCATCACTGCAGTTAAGTTAGTAACGTCATTAAGTGAATCCGGCTTTCCCCCTTGACTTTGCTTGTCAGGAGGTCACAAAAGGGAGAATCACGTGGCCCCGGCGACCGTCATAAATACGAGCCAGTTGCCAGGCGTCTGTTGATCACGTGACCGTTGGGGTTGCTGCGAAGGTCGTAACGCGGTCATAAGTCACTCTTTTCGGTGACGTCGTAGCTTTGAACGGTCACTAAATGAACTGTAAGTCGAGGGCTATCAATATGTGCCTCTCTTAAGTAACAGTATGCCTTCCTCTTCTTTTCATAGCGAAAGACGACATTTCGGCTGTCAAAGATCTGATTCACAAGACCTTATATTTTTCCAAGAAAGTAGTTAAATAGTCTCGGCATAGAAGAAACTCCATTCTCCAGCACTCTGGATATGCTTGTTAGGACTCTGTTCCGATCCGGCCGGCACATAATCGGGGACAAGCAACTCACGATGGAAGTTGATCAGCCCCGGTGGCAGAGTGTGGCATTGCAGGCTGGCTCTGCCCGCTGCCAGCAGTTCGATCCCGAGTGGCTCAAGGTTGATTCAGGCTTCCCTCCATCCGAGGTCGGTAAAAGGAGGAGCCACCTTGTTTGGGGGGCGCCAAGAGGCTGACTGCGTAAAACCGCTTAAAAGGGCGAAGCGGTATAGAAGTCTTGAGCGCTATTGCTAATATATCACGCTCCCTCTTTCCTTAAAAGATGAAAAGTGCAAGGTTGAACACGTAAATGTCTACGTGCGTATGTGTAAATATATCATTGGGATGCATCATGTATTACTTATTTTCTTCCTCTTGTTACGGGCCTTTAAGGAAAGTTTCAATAAAGAAAAATCTTGACAGCCTCCTCATTCGGTTTGTAGCATTCCCATCATTCAAGATATTGCTTCTATTCCAGAAGCCAGAGATGCTTGGCGCATACGGAGGAATCAGTACGGAAGGCTCTTCAGCAGCTGGATGGGACCTCTGGTGCTTGGGGCTTACTTTGGGGGAATTCTGGAGGCCCCTAAATTGGGTTGATGGAGAAGCAGGGCTCTCGGAGAGGGTTGACCTAGGTTCAACAGTTTGGGGCCATCTTGAGCCACTTGCTCTCTGGGTTCCATTTCCCTAATTCCCAATAGTAGCAACATAACCACTCTGATTACACACAGAATACAGAATAGCAGAGTTGGAAAGAACCTTGGAGGTCTTCTAGTCCAGCCCCCTGCTCAAGCAGGAGGCCCTCTACCATTTCAGTCAAGTGGCTGTCCAGTCTCTTCTTAAAAGCCTCCAGCGATGAAGCATCCACAACTTCTGAAGGCAACTTCTGTTCCACTGGTGAATTGTCTTCACCGTTTGGAAGTTTCTCCTTAATTCCAGGTTGAACCTCTCCTTGTTCAGTTTCCATCGTTTCTCCTCCTGCCTTCAGGTGCTTTGGAGAATAGCTTGACTCCCTCCTCTCTGGGGCAGCCCCTCAAATACTGGAAGACAGCTATCATGTCCCCCCCTACTACTTTTCTCCAGACTAGCCAAACCCAAATCCTGCAACCGTTCTTCATATGTTTTCATCTCCAGGCCTTTAATCATCCTATTTGCCCTTCTCTGCACTTTTTCCAAAGTCTCAACATCTTTTTTGTAACGTGCCAACCAAAGCTGGATGCGGTTTTCCAGCTGTGGCCTTAACTAAGGCGTTATAAAGTGGTACTAATACTTCACGTGATTTTGATCCTAGGCCTGTGTTTATACAACCAAGGATTGTATTTGCTTTATTGGCTGCAGCCGCACGCGGCTGGCTCGTGACTCCGAGGTCCCTCTCACAGTTACAGTTTTTGAGCCAGGCTTTGCCTAATCTGTACTTGGACCGTTTGTTTTTCCTGCCCAGGTGTAAAATCTTTTCTCCACATTAAATTTCATGTTGGATAAGGTCCACTGTTCAAGTCTGTCAAGGTCTTCTTGGATCCTGATTTAACCAGAGTGCTGCAGAAGAAACGACAGGGACTACTACGTCCGCCATCAAGTTTATTCCTCCCTTCTTTTTTACAATCAAGTTAAGCTGCATTAGCGCCCCTCCATATTTAGCGCAGGTCCCCTGAATCCACGGGAATGCTGCAACCAGGTGCAACAGCACCTTAAAGCACCACAAAGGAACCCTTGTTTTTCTTTGCGGTTGAATTCAGGGAAAAGTTTCAAAAGCCACCTTCCCACCCCAAGTAATTACATACACGCAGCAGGAGATTATACAGTTTTAATCTGCATAATGGGCAAAACAGAGCGGTGTTGCATTAATCGTTTTAAAAAGCCAATTATGAAATGACTCCGTGTGTCTTTGCTTTCCTTTCAGAAGTCATCGCCACTTATGCACACAGCCTTCGGTCTGCCTACCCAGGTCTGCCTTGGCCTAACACCTCGCTGCCATTCCTAAATGCATGGATTGGTTGCAATATGTTCCGAGGTCACAGCCAGAGCGCTCGAGCCTTGCGTGACCCACACACCACAAAAGTAACAAGACAGGGCAATGACAATTTGGAAGACGTCCTTCAAACCTCATCCGAGCACAGGCTCAGAGCCTTAAATGCTGGGTACAATGCCACGCTCTCAAGGCTGTGCACTACTTCCAAATTATCTGAGGCACCAACATCCCACTTTCCAAAAGAGCCCAATTGAGCTGGAAGCATAAATCCCAATCCCGCTTTCCCACCCGTCTGCTCCGATCAGATATCCAAAATATCTCCCTCTGCTCCGTTCCTAGACCTGCCTTAAGCTTTTATTCCAACGAGGGATCTTTCTCCCCTTCCCCTCCCCCCCCTCTTTTGTGACTCCTGGAGCTGCTGGACTTCTGACCTCCCTTTCTCCCACCTGGCTGAACAAATAGCTTTTCAGCACAACCTTGGAACTGTTGGTGTGAGCTGTGGGCAGCCTTCCAAGGGAATTGTGGAAATGTAGGCAAATGTCCTAAGGGGAACGCCTGATCTATCTCGGTTCTGTGTTTCTGTGCTAAATGGGGGGGGGGGGGGGGAAGAGTAGGAAAGTCCCCCGAAGGACACGAATTTCTGACCTGCTGCAGGCCCCACCAGGTTGGTCTACAAGGATGTCCTGCATCTGGCAGATGTTTGAAGGCTTATGGCATGTGGGTGGCCGCCCTCCAAAAATGGCTAGTATCACCGCAGCAACGCTTTGTGACCTGCAAGGAGGTCTGGCTAGATGTTCTTTGCCTGCACTTCGCTATGCCCTCTTTTATTTCAAAGCTCCTGCCGCCGGTGGATGCCATTGGCAGGCAGTCCTTTATCGACCTTGTATCTCGCCAAAGGCGACTCTGGTCTCGCCGATGTTGAGTGGGGAGGAATAGCTGGGTTTACGGTCCGAGGGCTACTGCCACCTCCAGACTTTTAAGAGTTTACAGCTCGAGCGTTGGCTTTCCGCTTCTTCCTCTGCTGTAGAAGAGGAGCCCTTACAAGCAGAGCGGCCCAGAACAGAGGGGCACCCGTGTCGACAGACCCAAGGAGAGGCTGTGTTGCAGCAGAAAAGGGGAGCTCTTTGCGTTTCGGCCTCTCATGCAGCAGCTGTGCGCATGTGCAGATAAAACTTTCTTTAAACATAGGGGGGAAAAGTAAAGAAGGGAGGAAATAAAATGTGACGTTTGATTAGGCCAAGCTGGAACCTGAGAAAGACGCCAGGGAGGATGCGGAAACCGAAAGGAGGGATCCTAATAGAACTTTCAAGGTCAACAACAACAGAGTAAGGATGCATGTCCGAATAAATAATACATCAAACATTACTTGGTTCTGTTCTGCCACCGTTTCCTAGATAGACGCTACACAGCCCCCAGCCGTCACCCCTTACCGAATCAGATAGAAAAATAAAGGTCTAGAGTTCACTGGAAATTCTTCAGTTTTTAGAAAACTAACGGGTCAACTTTCAGCCTCAAATTTCTATGTCAACTTCTGTTTTCTCCTCCACTCCGTTCTGCTTGCCATCTTTCGTGTCCGCCTCCTCCTCTTTGCATCCTGCATCCGGTTCCAGCTGGAGAAGAAAAGCACGAGGAGAAAAACCGAAATGAGCCTTTTCGTAAAAACCTTTGGGGTGTGTATGTATCTATAGATACCTTTACTCCTGTCCGTAGCCACAGAGGGTTGTTTCCTGGGACTGCAAAGCTACAGGACCAGGCCAGGAAAATGTGCCTAATATGTTAACTTTAATGGAGCTGCATATTTTCCTGAGCTTTGCAATCCCAGGAAACAAGCCTCATGTTGTGGCAGGTACCCACCACCTCTCTCCAAAGCAGCTTCTTGGCTTTGGCTCCTCAAGCAACAGACCTTCCTGGGTCAGCCTTGGGAATGAAGTTATGGCTACGGGAAAGGGCGCTGTTTCTTTGTACCTCCGGCGTGTGCATCCCAGGGCGTACGGCCGACTGATTGACCGGTTTTTATTCCTTACCAAGCGGGTAGCGGTCGCCAGAAGTACTTGCCAACGGAAAACACCTGAGCGCCCCCAGACTTTGACAGAACACAAAACCAAAGGGAAGGCGGCGACGTCAACGCTGAGGGGGGTCAACTAGAAGGATCCCGAAGCTGGCCCAACCCGAGATCGCCAGCAGGGCCGAGACCACGTCAGGCCTTGGAGCACGAATATGGTCCGGGGTCTTAACTAGCCGTTCCTCCGGGCAGGGTTTCTGCCCACCAAGGAGACTTTTCTCCCTTAGATGGCGGGGGGGCCCAAGGGGACAGCTGCCTCCCCACCCCCACCCCCCAGGTAGCAGTCAGTCTGTGTTTGTACTGTACAGGTAGTCCTTGGCGTATGACCAACAGTTGAGGCCCAAAATGTACGTTGCTAAGTGAGAAATCGCCGGAGTGAGTTTTGCCCCATTTTACGGCTTCTCTTGCCAGGTTTGTTTTAAGTGGATGGTTGCACTTGTTAAGTTAGCGGCAGGGTTGTTAAGGGGATCCGAATGTAAAGCACGTGACCGTGGGAATGCTGCAAGGGTCAGAAGTCACTCTTCAGTGGCTGTTGTAACTCTGAATGATCTATTCTATGTTCTATTCTATATTCCACTCTATTCCATTCCTTATTCTATTCTATTGTATTCTATATTTTATATTCTATTCCATTCCATTCCTTATTTTGCTCTATTCTCTTCTACTTTATTGTTTTTCATTTTTTATTCTCTTCTATATTCCATTCTATTCCATTCCTTATTTTGCTCTATTCTATTCTATTCTATTCCTATTATATATTCCTTATTCTATATATATTCTATATTCTATTCCTTATTTTGCTCTATTCTATTCTCTATTCTATTCTATATTCCATTCCAATTAATTCTATTCTCTATTCTATTCTCTATTCCATTCTATTCTATTCCTTATTTTGCCCCTATTCTATTCTATATTTTATTCTATATTCCATTCCAATTAATTCTATTCTATTCTCTATTCCATTCTATTCCTTATTTTGCTCTATTCTATTCTACCTTACTATTCTATTTTTCATTTCATTCCATTCTATTCTTCATACTATATTTTATTCTACATCCCATCCCATTCCTTATTTTGCTCTATTCTATTCTACTTTACTATTCTATGTTCCACTCTACATTCCATCCTAAGACTAGAATAGCGGGCTTCTTACCTTGGCTTCCTTGTCTGCCAGTCTCTGGAACATGTTGGCATACATTTTTTTCTCCCTTTCGTGCTGCTCGCGGATCTTTTGCTGGGAGATGAGGAGTTGGGCTCTGGCCGCCTTGTTGCTTGGGTAGAGCTGTAGCACCTTGTGGAAATCCGCTCTGGCCAACTCGAAGTCGTTGACGGCCAATCGAGCCTCGCCTCGCCGGAAGAGGCCCTTCTCGTTGTTGCTGTCCAATTCCAGGGCCTGAGGAGGAGGAGGAGGAGATGGATGGATGGACAGATGCCCGAAGGCCTGGCCCGATCGCAAATGGGGCGGGATGGCTCGAGGGGGTGGCTCCGGAAGACAAACTGCGAGGGATTAAAAACGTCGCCCGGGACATCCCCGTAAGGCATTCCTCCACTTACCTTGTTGCAGTTTTCCAAGACCTGAGAATACTCCTTCAGCTTCAAGTGGCACATGGCCAGGTTGAGATGGGCAGCCAGCCTCAGGTTCCTGGACTGGGATTTCTCCATATCCGACAGGCCGGTTTCGTGCTCCAGCCACGATATGGTTTTCTTATACTGCAACGCTGCTCTCTTGTACTTCCCCTCCTGGAAAGCAAGCCTGGGGTGAGATCCAAAGGAACCCGAGCGCCCATCCCTGGCCCCGTAGGTGCACGAAGGGCCACGTTCACCATTCATCCCCAAGTCAAGCGGTTGTTAAAGCAAGGCCCACCTGCCTTCAGCCCGCTGCAAATGGGGCCCAGAACGGCTCCCGAAACTGTTCTGGCCCTCAACTGATGCATCCAAACGCCTCATGCCGTGCACACCCATTTTCCTTCTCAAGTGCTTACGGCGAAAGCCGAGGCAAAAAACGGCTATAGTCATCAGCAGCTTTGATTTTGTGACCACAACCTACCAAAGTTTTGCATTTCGAGACCAAAAAAAGAGAGCGAAGTTTTGATCTTTTTTAGCGGCCGGAGAAAGAACAATCTATACACGTAGCCCTCGACTTAACAACAGTTCACTCAGCGTCCGTTCAAAATTACGACACTCATGACCGTTTTTCAGAGTTGTGCCCTCCGAAGCACCCCCGTGATCAAAATCCAGCTGCCTGGCAACTGACTCGTGCTTATGACCGTTGCTGTGTCCCACTGTCATGCGTGATCCTCCTTTTGCGACCTTCTGAACAGCCAAGTCAATGGGGAAACCATGTTCGCTTAACCACTGGGTCACTAACTGATCAGGCGAGTCGATTCGCTTAACAACGGAGGAAAGAAAGGTCCTAAAGCGGAGCAAAACTCACTAAAACAAAATGTCTCGCTTAACCACAGAAATCTCGGGCTTAATTGTGGCCGTAAGCCGAGGACTTCCTGTACTAGCACAGGCAAAGACAGTTAAAGCCACTCAAAAGGGTTTGGAAATGAGCAGATTTTCTAGATCTGCGGCTGCACTGCAAACCGCTTTTTCGGAGAAGCCGCCATAATGTTCTCGTTATACTGTCCTCAGTAATGACGTTCAAACAGTTCTCACATTTCCAGAATATTCTGGAAGGCTACTCAGCATCGAATGTTCTCGAACACAGGTAAGTTTCCAAATATCATCGTCCTGACCACAGAAGCAACGTTTTTGTGGAACAATAAGCTATTTATTTTAGGCATAAGGGATTAGGAAAACACACCTTGTAGCCAGAAACAAAAACTAAACTGAAATTTGTTACGTGGCGTAATTTAAAGCAGGCAAGAATCACCACTAAATCCAGCCCCCAACCAGACCATTCCCCACCCGCCCCTCCATGAATCCAAATTAAAGCATTGGGGACGGCTGTCTATCAGCAGGAGAGCGTTCTGTGAGCTCATCTCTCTGGGTGGGACATTCATTCCCCTGTCAAACGGGTCGTCTCGCCACCAGGATTCTTTTCATCTAACTTTCCAGGGGAATCTGCTTTCCTGGAATCCACACCCACCGTTGCACGTTCTGAACTCTGGACCCAGGGGAAAAAAGCACCATTAACTGCCCTCCAAGCAGGCCTATCATCCATCTGCCACTCAAATTCAGCCTCTTCTCCTTTCCCTCTTCTTTTTGCCCGTCTCTGAACCGCTCCGCTCTCTCTAAATCCTTTCCCAGGGCCGGAGGGCTCAGCACTACACGCAGCGGTCACAACGGGATCAGGCTAAAGCGGAAGAGAGAGGAAGAATTATTTCCAGCGATTTGGAAAAGGATTTCTGGGTGTCCCCGATTGCCCCTGGATTTTCTAAGCCACACCCAGGCTGTTTGCTCACTGGCTTTTTTTTTCACCACCGACTCCGACTCCAAGTGATTTTCCGCAGGAAGTGCTCCCAGCCCAGGAACACCTTGTCCTGTAACGGCTTATTTGAGTTCTCTTCCTTAGGTAGATGCCTTTGTGTTTCGTTGCGATTTCCAGCCAACGCCCCAAAACCAACCAAAATAAAAGTGGAGCCTTACTTCTTTCCTCTTAAGGCTTTGCCTATTCCTCCAATTCCACCGTCTGCACATCTGACCCGCCTTCCCTCCAGCCCGTGTTTCAAAACCATGAATAAGCATTCCGAGCAGGGGAGGATAGAGATCTTATCTTTGGGAGACCCCACTCCATCCTTCTCTCCAATCATTGGATGAGGAACCAGAAAAGCACATTCACTCAGCTCCTTCCGTGCTCGCCTGGACTTTTTTTTTTTTAACATTACGCGGCACCGAAAAAAAAAAATCCCCATAGCGGCCGATTCTACAGGACAGCCCAGGGCTACAAACCCTGCAGGATACCTACTTTGAAATACTGGGTGCCTTTTTCTTTCGCAATGGCGCCTTGTTCCAGCTTCTCTTGGGTGTTCATCTCCCAGGGCTCCTTTGCCTGAGGAAACACACAAAAAAAAGAGCCAAATCAGCCAGCTTCATCGTGGAAGGAAGCCCATCCTGGGAGAAAGGCACGGAATAAGTGAAGATTTCAGCGGAAGAGGATCTGGGCACGCGCTTTCCATGGGCAGCATAGACAAGCGTGGTTGGCCCTTCGTAACATGAAAAGAAGACACCCCCCACCCCAGAATGAGAAGTTCACTTGTGTGTCCTTCTTTTGGCTCTTGGCTACACCGGGAGATGGGATCGAAGAATCACGGGAGATTTCAACCTGCAGGCAACTATTGGGAAATCAACCCCGCCCACGAGTGCAGGTTCTTTGGCGACGATGTGACCTCCTAGAAGGGCGCAGAGAGAAGCAGTGCTCCTGCGTTTGATCTTCGCCACGGAGAAGACCTGACCCAGCGGTTAAAAGCCGTGGGAACTTTGGGAGAAAGCAACCTCAGCATCCTGGATTGCAATGCGAAACGGGAACAGCAGCTCCGGAGAACCAGTAACAAGTTTAGGCAAGTCCTAAGCAGTATTCCCACGGACAGAAATCCTCAGGTCAAAGAGAGAACGGAGAGTTGGCAACTTTCAGAAGGTCTTTTCCACCCACTTTTTCTCCCGTGTATGGGGGTCAGGCGCAAAATATTGCCGATCGATTATCCTCAAGGGCCCCGTTTTTTAATTTTATTCCCACGGATTACTTGTCATTTACACTGTGCATTTTTCACCTTAACTTTTTTAAGCACACTCACCACCCAAAATCACCTAGGGGAGATGGGCAGTCATACAAATTAAATGAATAAATATGGGCAGCGCGATAATACCAAGCAGAAGTGAGAAGAAAAGAGAACCCTATTGCGTGACCCATTTGATTTGTCCCAAACTTAAACTCCATGGGACAAGGGAGATCAAGACAAACGTCTTTAAATATTAAACGTATTGCATCAAAAAACCTGCATTCTGCATTAGGCCTCGATTTGTAATTTGTACACCTTAGGGTTGAATAAAACAAGTAACAGTCAGCAAAAATTAGGGTGCTGAAATTATCGAAAATTAAGGCCACGCCTGTTACTCAAGGCCGATTCTCTCCCCACCCCCTCTGCCTTTATAGACGGGCTCCCTTACGTACCTTTTCAAAGCTTTTGAGTTTGATTTCATATTGCAAGTCGGCATCTGGAGGGATTTGGAACTTGGGTTTCCCAACGCTTCCAAAGCCGTAGCTGTAAGAGAGGTGAGGGGTGCTTAGGAGCAAAATATTTCTCCCTCAATAGCATCCGACGTATGGGTCCTCCCACCCCATCGTTTCATCCCCAGAGTCAAGCTTGGGGCGGCCACCAATGATTCACACGGCCAAGAGCTTTCCAGGGCAAAAGGCTCACCTGGGCTTGAGATAAACCACAGCCTCTTCCAGCTTCTCCATTTTCTGTAGTGTTTTGTCCACGCCAGGAGGGAGGTCGTAGTTCTCTGCCTCTCCTACTTCAAAACGCAACTCTCGTTTGTCAAACAGGCGGTCTCCGTGCCGACCTTCGATCTCGACTGGCATTAAAAAAAAAAGTGTTGTTTAGAACCGACTGCTGAACTCCCCTTTGTAGAGCAGGGATCTCCAGCCCCCCAGGGGGGAGGGGGGGGGCCGGGTAGATCGCAGGCGAGCGACTTTGGGCAGAAACATCTGAGCACGCTGGCCGCCTGCATGGGACCATTTCCTCTCCCCAACAGAGGCTGCAGAGAGACAGGGCCAAAAGCCTCAAGGAGTTACATCAATGTTTCCCAGCAGGCTGTGAGTGCAGGAAGGAGCTAGGCTCCATCTTCTCCTGGGACATCCCAAGACAGATGTCCGCAGGAGAGTGAAAGGAAGAATGACCGAGAGGTCAGCACAGATGACTCTGTGTGTGTGTGTGTGTGTGTTTGTCAGAAAAAGGGAATATCTGTGTGATAGGCTGCTCCTTGGGTAAATCCGGCTGAAAGAGCAAAATGTTGCGTGTCCATGGCAGAAACACAGAAGGTAGAGTGTGTGCTTGACTTACAAGAGTTCGTTTAGTGACCATTCAAAGTTACAACGGCACTGAAAAAAAGCCACTGATGGCTGTTTTTCACAGCTACCTTTGCAGCGTCCCCATGGTCATGTGATCGAAATTCAGATGCCTGGCAACGGGTTCACACTTATGACCGTTGCGGTGTCCCAAGGCCGCGTGATCCCCTTTTGCAACCTTCCGATAAGCAAAGTCAGCGGGGGAAGGCAGATTCACTGATCGACCGTGTCACTAACTTATCAACCGCAGCGATTCCCTTAACGACGATGGCAAGGGAAGGGCGTAAAACGGGATGAAACTCGCTTAATAAATGCCATGCTTAACAACAGAAGCTTGGGGCTCAATTGTGGTTGTAAGTCGAGGACTGCCTGCGTTTCAGCACAACACGGTACAGAGGTAGGGCCGGTAGACCGTCTGGAACCCTTTCACACCCGCCCTGAAATCCGGATTAACCACCCAGCATGTGTTTAAGGCAGAGGTGGGGAATTATGGCCCCTTCGTGCCTTGCGGACTTTCCAGCTCCCAGAATTCCCGAGCCAGCCATGCTCAGGAGTGCCGGCTCGGGAATTTTGGGAGTTGGAAAGTCCACAAGTTATAAAAGGGCCCTGAAGTAGTCAAGAGTCCTTCCGCTGCTCACCCTCCACGAAGGCTCCCTCGTTGGGCTTGGAGTAGCCTTCGCCTTTCTTCCGGATCCGCCGAATGATTCCCCCGTCTTCATCGTCGGTCAAGTCTTTTCCCTTGAACTCAAACAGTTCGATCTAGAGGAAGAAACCACAGGCTGGGTTAGTGCCAAGGGGAGGCATCAGATACGGACTGAAAGGAGAATAAAGATTTAAGTCGAAGGTTCCTTAACACAATCGTTTCTTTTCTTCCGTTTGCTTCCCCCACCGCTGTACTTAGGAACTGTAAGAGGGGGTCCTCGACATACGGCCACAACTGAGCCCAAAATGTATGTTGTTAAGCGAGACACGGGTTCAGCAAGCTTTGCCCCATTTTATGACCATTCTTGCCCCAGTTGTTAAGTGAATCACTGTGCTTGTCAAGTTAATAACACGGTTGTGAAATGAATCTGATTTTCCCCCCGTTGACTTTGCTGGTCAGACGGTCGCAAAAGGGGATATCACGTGACCCCCCCCCCAAGGACACTGCAACCGTCATAAATAGGAGTCAGCTGCCA
>JANHFL010005762.1:39654-49796 GCA_032468155.1 Oxyrhabdium leporinum | reverse complement strand
TCATGTACGCCTACAAATTACTAAAAAATGAAAAAGAATAAAAAGAAAGGAGGACATGTGGGGATTATGGGCCTTCTTGATAGCTGGCAAACCACATCAGGAAGGGTCACGTCAACACTTGCATCTGCTCTAGATAATCTGTAGCTGAGAGAAACGGCACGTAGATATCTTTAAGTAAATGAGTAAGGAAGTCAGCTGAATGCAACACGAGCTAAGCATGAAGGTATCACGAGCACACCCAAACATATGTTAACCAATCTTTTATATACAAGTAAGATCAGATGAGTTTTTGGTACCCTATCCGTGACGGCGATGGGCAAGCGGTGCTAAATAAAAAGGGAGCTTGGTCATCTGTTCGGTGTGCCTTCCCGCGACTGAAACTCCTTGTGTAATCTGCCTGATCATTTCAATGCAACACTATACTAACCTGATCCAGTATATCTGCCTATGAAATATATTGCATTTAGCATCATGAGATGTAGATCATTCTTTTCTCATTCTTTATGAAGGTGAAAATTCTTAGACAAAACCAACTTTTATACCAAGATTTTCTAATATTGATCCACAAAGTTTGATGGGACTGTCTAAGGAGTTAATGTTGTTATTATTATTATTCATACTACTCTTAGTTAAATTTCTTTTTATTAAATAATTTTCATATAATAAATGTTTAGAGGTTTAAGGACAATCTGAGACTGCATGAAGGTGATCAAATGATTCTGTAGCATCATCTGTATTTGTTCTGATACAAATTAATGATGAAATTACTTGATGGAGAAAAAGTAACATTGAATTCTGAGTGTAGTAGTAGGGTCATTTGATGAACATGTAGAATATGTCTTATTAATTGTTCCATCTTTGTATAAAAACATTGTCCAACAATTTTCCACATATTTGTAATTCAATTAGGTGTGATCTTATCACTTCTTCAGATTGAGATGAATCTCACATCAGTCTCCATTTTGATCGCAACATTTTAACACATATTGCATATATATTGCATTATCTAAAGTCCATACTTAGGCATTTTGGCAATACTTCTTTAGTATGTTTTCTGAAGTTGATATCACTGCATCTGGTTAACATTTACGACAAGCAGTTTTTGTGCCCTTGAGACCAGCTATTATTACTACAATAGGAAAGCATAGTACTATTTCCTATGTCAGAAGAAATTATTAATACTTTTTTTTACCAGATGTATTTAACTGTGAATAGAACAGTGTGTATTTCTGGTAACATTTAATCTTTGAAGACTCAAAAGTAAAGTAAAATTTTTACCCAGCTGTATTTTTGTGGATAAGCTTAGGCTTGCTATTAAATTGGAATCCATTTCTCTCCACCAATATCCTTCTTTGAAGCAGATTAGCATCATGGAATTCATGACTCAACTAAGCCCAAGTCACAAAACCTATTAAAAGAAATCAACAAGTTGGAAGGACTCATTGCTCCTCTAGTACAATGCCTGCTGATCCTATAAATTTGCTGCTGTAGCAATTCACTTAAGTTCATGCCCCAGTCTTTATGTTTATAGGTTGCAGCTGTGAGATCAGATCACTGTCTTTTGGTGAAGTCCAGCAGGAAACAAGAACATTCAAGAATAACAAAACCTATCAAAGTCTACTGTGAACATTATTCAGAATAGGGAGATGTCCTATTTGGAGTTTCTTTTGAACGCTTTTACTTTTTATCCAAATAAAGATTAGACGAATTAAGGAAGGAGATAAATATCAGTGGCAGTTTGATACTGGCTTTAATTAGGAGTCTTCTTCCAGACTGTTTTGAGTATAATATCTTCCAAAGAACACACGAAGAGTGATTTACTTAATCCATCTTACTGTTCCCATGGTGGCCAAGCTGATAACCTGTGAGAAATGGAACATGAATAGCAATGAATACTGAGAAGCTACTGTTACTGAAGTTGCAGTTAACACCTGATCTTAGTATTCATTGCTAACTTTAGTGTATTCTCCATCAGTTTATCTACTTTTCTTTAAAAGCCACCCATCTCAGTAGTTATTGGGACAATTTATGATAGCCAGCTCCACAGTTTAATCTATGTTCTACACAAAGAAATATTTCACTGTATTTGTGTACAGTGTACTTCATTCATTCAATTTCTATAGCTGCCCATTTAAAACAAAAACTCTGGGTAGCTCACAGTTCTAAAACATCAGGTATTTACTACCTGATAAAAGATTGAACCTTGAGAATTGCAAAATTAGGAAAAAGATAGTCCTTATTTTTGTAATAGGACACTTTCCTTTCATTGAAATATATTCTGTCTTATAATGAGGCACACAAAAGAAGACATTCTGAAGCCTTGTCGGGACAAGTAATTTTTTAAAAAGCAAATAACAATGTCATGTTTTGGGTCTTCCATGAAGATTGTATTTGTGTTCTTTTACATATGGTTACACAACAGATCTTCCATTGACATAGACCTTTTATATTGGGAGCCACAGTCCATCTTCTTATCATTCTGCTTTTGGAGTTGCTTGAATGTTTTTTGAATATCTGAGGAAGCTATCATGTCTTTCTTCAAATCTGAAGTTCTGGAAAATGTCTTCTGCCTGTTGCCAGGAACATCTTTATATTAAGACTGTGAGTAATTTTTAGAGCTGTGGATTCATGGCACAAAAGATGGAATATATTACCTTAGCATGCAAGTGAGATTTATTTTGGAATAGCTTTATATTGTTCTCTCTCTTTTTCATATAAAACCTCATGAAAAGAGAGGGAAGCCTTATTTTATCAGGATGGGAAATATAAATGATATTTCCATTGAGAGTTCAAGGATGTAAAAATGTATTTCACAGGAAAAATCAGCTATTCATGATCTTTCATCACCATTTTTAAGACAACAGATAAATTATTATATGGCATCATGTTGTGCTTTGTTCTAAAAAAATGCATAAAAACATCAACATTCCCATGAAGGTTCTAAAATATTTTGATTTCCAATTTGCTTTATATTTATTTCAATCCACATATTCATTGACAAAGGTAGTTTCAGGTAGCATTAAAATTACTGCATACATGGGACTTTCTGTACTTCAACAGAGGTTACCTACCTACCTTATATCAGAGGGCTGGATCCAGAGCCATGTAGGTCCTCAGAGGTGACAATCAGTACCTTGAATTTCAAACAGAAGCCAACAGGCAATAAGTGCAGCTCTTGAACCATTGGGGTCATCCGAGTATATTGGGATATGCCCATCATTACCTGAGCTGTCACATTTTGTATTTTCTGTCTTCTGAATGCTTTCCAAGGGCACTCTCTTGGAAAGGTATTCCTTGACTTACAACAGTTCATTTAGTGACCATTCGAAGTTACAATGGCAGTGAAACAAGTGACTTATGACCATTTTTAACATCATCCCCATGGTATGATTAAAATTCAGATGCCTGGCAACTGACTCATATTTATGATGATTGCAATATCCCAGGGTCATGTGATCCATGGACATTGTGATCTTCTGATGAGCTAAATTAATGGGGAAGCCATTAATTTTAACTAGTTTTTAAATAAAATTTTTAAATAACAGCTAATTATTTTAAACCTGTATATTGTGGTTGTTTTTAAATGAAGTTGTGAACCGCCCCGAGTCTTCGGAATGGGGCAGTATATAAATTCAAAATAATAATAATAATAAATAATAATAAGCCAGATTCACTTAACAACCATGTTACTAACTTAAAAAGTGCAGTGATTCACTTAAAACTGTAGCAAGAAAGATCATAAAATGGGGGTAAAATTCACTTAACAACTGTCTAGCATAGCAACAGAAATTTTGGGATCAGTTGTGGTCATATGTTGAGGACTATCTGTAATCCAAGTGGCAGATGACTAATGAGAAATTGAGCCAGTTGTATGGCCACAACTGGCATACAAGATGCCAAAAAAAGCTAGGGCTGAGAAGGAGCTACAATTTAATTTGAATTCTGAGTCTATGGCATGGCTACCTAGATAGACTTGCCTAGTCATGAAACACTGAGGCCAGAAGACAATAGATAAAGTGTTCCCTTTTCTACCAGTGCATCTTACCTGTACCTTTTTCTTCTGGACTGACAGGCACATTTATGGATTGAGTATTGGACTGAAGCAACCTGTTTCCTTAAAAAAAGTTTGAAATGAATTCCCTTAAGTAGAGATTGTACTGAATACTATGGTAGCAATCAGCAGCAGCCGCTGCCTTACAATCTCATCACCATTTTGTCAGGTAAGAGAAGAAACCACATTGCATATCCCTGGTTCAGTGGACATTGTCTGAATCTAAAAAGGAAGAGAATTTTAAAGTTCTTATTGTTGTAATGATATTTGGGAATAACCTTGGAAGGCTGGAGGAAGTCAAGACATCCATGATGCAAAAGGCATTCATCTTATATATACTTCTAGCAAATCCTGCTTGGTTTATTGACTAATGTTTTTATAATCAAATCTCTGGAACAGGTTGAATTCCAGACATCCTGTAAGCATGGTGAAGCTGAACCAAAATAGAACTGTTGCACAACTGGCAGATTTATTTTGAATGGACATTTGCCATTTTGCTATTTTGTACACTGTTTGCTTTGATGAATAAATAAATAGGAGTTGATCAACTAATGTAGTGCAGTTTCTTTACATTTAAAGTTTAATCAATCCTGTCATAACTCACCATAGCTCCAAACAATACATTTCCTTAAAGTAAGATAATCATCAGTTGCCATGTTTCAAAATGTGAGCACTTGATCGCATGCATCAAGACCAACCATGACCATAGCTTGAGGGAAATATTCATCATAAACATGTTTGCTAGTTCAGACCGGTTTAAGATTAGGCAGTAATTGAACTATTTTAAAAAATAGAGCAAACATTGTTGTTAAAAATATTTAAAAATGTGCCAGAATTGCCTGGCCACCTTGAAGTTCTCCTGAAATGACCTTGTTTAGACACCTACAGATCACTCTGCAACTTTTCACTGCAAACTTTGACAGTATAATATTCTCCCAGCCTCAAACTTGAAAAAAGAGCCAGGGAAGTCTGGCCAATTTGCTGTGCCCTTATATTGTGATGCAAGATGTACAAAAAGAGTCTTTAAGCTCATTGTCAGCTGCTTCATTCCTAAAACCAGACAGTGTAAATCCATCATCTAATTGGCTGCTCTGATTAAATGTCTTACAGACACAGCCAGTAGGAGTTTTCTTGAGACTGTTAGTTTCCTTTTTTAAAATCTTAACGTGTATACACACACACACACACACACACAGAGAGAGAGAGAGAGAGAGAGAGAGAGAGAGAGAGAGAGAGAGAGAGAGAGAGAGAGAGAGAGAGAGAGAGAGAGAATGTCTTTCAAGGGAACAGTGTTATGCAGACCGAAGGAAAGGACTAAGAAAAAGAAAATGTAGCTAAAACTAGTTTTTACTTCATATCAAATACTATTCATACATTTCTATCCTTGAAAGTTTTGCTTTCCCTAAAAACCACGTTATACATAGCATTTTGCCCTTTAACTTTTTCATCCTTCTCTTTTGGAAAAAGCTTTTATTTTCTTGATCTTTTTCTTCCGTTCAAACTAGTAATTCTCCTTTACAGATTTGTTTTGCAAATAAATCCTCATTTATTCTCTTACTGTCAAACCATCTCAAACTACATTTTTGCACTATTCATTCACTTCCGTATTAAAATCACATTCATTCAGCATCCAATTATCCATAACTATATCTCCCATCTCTTCTTGTTTTACCACACATTAAAAGGACTCTGTTCCCATGGCATTTGGCTTACTTATATATGTCTTCTGACACAATTTACACTCACTTCCTCAGAACAAAATGGGAACACATCCATTTTAGCTTATTCTATAAACTTTCTTTCCTCTCAACAGACAACCTTCTACTTCATACAAAAAAAAACATATTACAAGACTATTCATTTTAGCATATTCTTATTAAAACAACAACAAAAATGTGTCCTAAATATTCTTGTTCATATCAACAAATTTCTCAACAATTTGCTGAAGACCCAAAATCGGACCTGTATATATATACCCAGCAGGCAAAAAAACTACATGATATTTAGTAAGAAGAAAGAAAGAGAACAATTGTCTGAGAAAAAAGGGTGTTATATAAAACACTTATATTGTTATATAAAAGGGTGTATTATAAAACCCAGAAGATTACCCATCAGGAAGTAAAGTTGTTGCCAGTAAACAGGTTAGCCATATGTTACTTGAACCATCTGTCCATTTCATCATCACCTACAGACTGAGAATAAATTAACAGTCACTGGGTGAGTAGAAACTACCAAAACAATATTTGAACCTCCATTCCACTGTAATCATGTTGCAGAAACTATTAATTTTCAGATTTGTCTCTGCAAAAGCTTGGGATGACATTCAAAAAGTTAATTCCACCCAATATCTGCACACACACATGGCTGATTGCAGTCAGAAAATGAGTACCACCAGATATTATTGTTCAAGCTGCTTTCCTGTATTTAATAGTAATGTGTGTAAACCAGATTTCAGCTGGTCTATCTCCTACTTTTCCTCTTCAGCTCTTATGGAAAGAAGTTAGACTACCTGGAAAAATGGTTTGCTTGAGCCTGATGTTCTGATGCAAGAAATATTATTGAGATTTGTATTTCAGTCACCTTTGCTATCCTGATTGTAGGTTCAGGGTTTGAAAACTGGCCAGTTTTGTCGAAGATCCTGAATTAATGTTCAACAGAAATCCGTAAAATCAGTTCTATTATATCTTTCCCCATACAAGGGTCATTTCACTTGGAGGTAATCATATATTACTACAGGTATCTTTCATGATAGCATAACCCCATGGAGAAAATGACCATCCACAAAGGATGAATGGAATAAAATCCAAACTCTACAATTGAAACTTGGTCATTACAGATTTTGACATGAGAGACACAGCTGAAAATATGTCATAGAAATGCAGGAGACAGGGAAATAGAAGTGTCCCCCAAAGGTGCTTTTCCAAAAGGCAACAGAGGTTTCTGGGTTTTTTTCCCTTTGAAAATGATTTGCTTCTCATCCAAGAACCTTCTTTGGTTCTTGAAACATTCTGAACTGAATGAGAAGCAAAATGTTTTCAAAGAAAAAACCCAAGAAAGTTCAGATGCCTTTTGGAAAAGCACCGTTGGGACAACCATGACCTTGATGACTGAGACTTTATATTGACAGGGAATAGAAGTGGTTTATGTTTCTTAATTCCACATTAGATTGTTACATTCTCTGAGCAGATTTCAATAATTCTCTGTCTTTAAATGTACTCATTTATTTTAAAGAAATAAATCTGATGCAAAAACACATAACAGAACTTGAATGTATAATTCAGAATGGAAAAAGATAATACAAATAATAGGTCACTTAGAGTTGGGTATAAGGTGGGCAGCTATATAAATGTTTTAAATAAATAAAATAATAAAGTAAGTTGGATACCCAATAAATTACAACATTATTTAGGGTATTTTTTTCTCTGAGGAAAGAATGAGGAAAGATTCCCTTTCAAGCAATTCTCCTTTTGCATTAGAAGTGCTAAAAATCAAAACTGGTAGCTTCTACATAAGGCATCTTTAATCAGCACACGGCAACTATTGCTCTGATATTGAAAGTGGCAACAACCTAATGCATAAACATATTAATTAGTATTTGCAGCTTTCTTAAAACTGAATATCTCAGTATGCTGACATGGTTGAAAAGTTGAGAAATGATAGTATGTCTGAGTATCATTTCAGAAAATAGAGAGCATCAAACTTACGTCTAGATGAGAAAATTAAATTATGTGATAGATGCTGTGCTTTGTACTTTCCTAATTGCTACCTGTTGCATAGAGGTCAGCAAGGTTTCTTATCATTTGCTAGGCTAAGCAACAATAAACTATAATTATGCTTAGCATTCTAGATTTATATCTTCTAAATCAAAGGTACATGGAGTGTTACAAGCACTAATTCATGATATAAATAGAACTTAATGAGAGGAGGGACTGGATTTATTTATTTACATAGCTGTTTACCCCAAACCAGGACACAGTCAATCCTGACATAAGAGGCACTTGTATTTTTTGAGCAGTTGTTACTCTGTTTTGTCCTGTCTTTATGGTCCTTCATCAAAGGAAATAATGTGGGAGTTCCTATGGTTTTATAATTACTGGTCCCCTACTGATAGATTATTAGATGGTAACAGTCAGCCAAAGTTAAAAGTGACCATGAGGAATGCAGAAAATCAGCATCTGTTTGGTCTTTTTAGTTGTACAAAGAGTAGAGTTGTTTGGAAGTTGGGTGGTCTAAAAGTAATGAAATGAAATGAAGCATCAGGCTAGAAACCCAGATGATTTCTAGTGCTGCCTTACCTACAAAGCCTGCTGGTTGACTTTGAACCAGTCACTCTCTCTGAGCCCAGGGAGAAGGCAAGGGGAGGATACTTCCAGTCATAGAACTTCAGCTACGTTATCATCAATGTTATGTGGCTTAGCTCTGTCCCACCTCCAGCCATCAAGTTTCATAAAATCCTCAGTGGCCCTGGACTCCCAACTACTGCCAGTAAATGCTTGGTCAGTTTGTAATAGCACCAACCTCATTTGTAACTAGATAGGGGATAAACCAGCTGATTTGGTATGTATAACAAAGACCTACTGAACCCAAAGGGCGGAGTTGCCCTCTTGAAGATCTGTCCATGGGTGGTATCAGCTGTGAGCCCAAGGCAGGGTAATGGGAGTATGGTTTTCAAAGAATCTGTGGCACAGATAATTTGGTGTGAGCTCCTCTGATTAAACTTGGGCTCTGGAATTTAGTTGGAGTTGTTGCTGTTGTATCAGAATTCTTGCTGCACAGTGATATCCTTGCTTGAGCTTCTAGGTGCTGTCAGTGGATTGGCAATGGAATACCTGAGGATTACTATTTCTACTTCAGTGTCCCTTAGTGGCATGGAATCTGGGACAGTTCTGGAATTTGGGTTATACTAGCAAATATGAACTTGACCCAAATCATTTAGAGCCTGATGCATACTTCAGATCCATTTATTTTTTCTAGATTTGTACAGTTGAAATGTTATCTGCAATTAGAAGATATTGCCATCAATTATTTGCTGGAATCTGATCACCCCCTAAACAAATCTGCCACAAGATATACCACATATTATGATTTTTTTTAAAAAATTCAGAGATTATATCCAAATTGTATCATGCCAGAAGAGACATGTTACAATCAATTGGATTTAATACTAGGCATTCCAGTCATAAAATTGGTGTATACATGCATGGCAGGAGAATATTACTGCCTCATTCCTGTGCTCCAATGCCATCTCCACTAAATCCACTAAATTAAATATATGATGGTGATGAGGAGATAAGGTGTTTAAGGGAGCTGATGATGGAAGATAGCTATGTCTTCAGAAAGAATAACCTTTGCTTACTGTTGCTTGATAATGATCTAAACTGGAAGGTCCTTGTGTGTTGCCCTTTCAACATTTTCTGATCAATCTTGCTGGATATTGATGAAGAAAGAGGTGAAATCTAACACTTTAATTAACTTTTTTTTTTTGGGGGGGAATTCAGTAAAGGTACTTTGCTGTCATGTTAATAGCATAAAAGGAGATTTATAATTAGAAAGGCTATTTAACAATTGTAGGAAATGGTTTCACTAGGAAGATTTTTTGTTTGTTTGCAAAGCTGGCTCTGATTTGCTCACTTGTCAAAGTATAGAGAGAGTAAGAGTTGAAGAAGATAAATTACTACTAATAGCAGGTTTTTCATTCTGTCTGGGGATTTAACGTGCTCTTTGTATTAAGTTTAGTTAGGTTAGCATAACTTTTGGGCCTGCTTTAGAACTATCCATAAGAATAAATACAAGCAGTGAACCGAAATATTTAACCAAGTGCACAAACAAAAAAAGAGGCTTCAACAAATGTCATTTTTCCATTATCTCTTTTTTAAAAATACAATCAGTCTTCCATTACACGGTGTGTTTTCTGGGTACAAATATTTTATTCAGTAATAATTAAAATTACAACCATATTTTTTATATTGGTATTAATTTTCTACTTTTATCTTATTGCTAATACACATAGTATGTCATTCATTATAACAATCATCATCTTAACATATTTAATTCTATTCACCTATTTTCTACATTTCGCTACTCTTCTTTT
>JANHFL010005762.1:12789-32755 GCA_032468155.1 Oxyrhabdium leporinum | reverse complement strand
AAAAATCCTTTAAAACCCCGTTTTTAAAACTAACCCCTAAAAATTTAAAATCCATTTAAAAACCCCTCAGTCAGGAAGGTTAAGGTTAAGTTTTATTTTTACTTCATTTGATAACAGTCCCCAGAAATTTGCTTTGAACCTGAATTATTTTTAGCATACCAAGATCTTGTCCATCCTGAAATAATATCTCACATCTAGGATGTGGCAGAAAATCTGAAAGAGAAAAATGGAAAGCAATAAATGAAGTTGTAAAGTAAAAGTCAAGAATAAATATGTCCAATTGGACAGAGCACCTGCACAGAAGATTTTATTTATTTATCTCCCTAAGATAATTATAGCTGCCTATTACAATAGATTCTGGATAGTTTACAAAATTTAATGCTAATTAAAAACTTAGATAAAACGAAATAATCTGGACTAAAAATAGCCATTAAAACAGGACAACATCCACTGTCTTTCTCCACAATATATTAACCTCAGTCCTGGAACTAAAGCCAGGTTTAAGGGTTTTCAGAACCACAGGGCAGTGGTGCCATCTGTATCTCATCTACATCTCAATTCACCAACCATATTTTATCAGTTGGATACAAAATACTAGGATTAATTCAAATACTACAAGAAAAGAGTTTTGGAGCAAATACTATTGCCGTACTATTTCTATAACATAAGTTAAAGACATCAGGTTTTGTATGAGCATACACAATATTGAGGAATAATAGTAATATACTGAACTCAAGCAAGAAGATCTCACAAGCTCATTATAAACAGCAACATAACACAGTCACAAAAATGATTCACTGAAACATTTGTAAAAATTATCACGTATCAGTAATCAGTGGGAACGCAGAGTTGAAAAAGTAGTTGAAAATGCCCTAACATTTGCCTATCCCAGCACCTTAAGAAGAACTTGATAGGTGGACAAAAATATCAGATCTAATATAAACATCTGGCTGACTACATAACCAACCACAATAAAGGTCTTCATCAATATTGGAAATTTTGATTTTATTGTATCCAAATATCCTAATTTTACATAAATAATACTCTGTTTTGAACTCCCTATATCCTCAGATTCTACTGTAATAATTCTTAGGCCCTTGGCTAGAACTTGAAGAAACCCCTATAATAAGAATAGCAACAACTATTTGTGAAAAATCTCCTAGGAAAAAAAACATTTTGTCTGATATAATTGTCAGACAAAAGCTATCAAATTCAGCTTACAATTCATCTCCCTATTTGTTAGGCAACAGAAGGAAAACAAGGGAGAAGAGCTTCACTTTTCCTTTTATATACTTTGGATCAGGGCTGTTAAACTCATGGCCCATAGGCCGGATGTGTCACTCGCTACCCATGCCCACACTCGGTTTAGCTAAAGGTCACTATACATACGTGATGATGCCGTGATGACACAAGTTTGACACCCCTGCTTTAGATGAAGGCACTTAGTTCATGATTGTTCAAAATTTGCTTCAGAAGCATGACCAAAACTGAATTAAAGATCTTTTCCTGCCCAACAGGGATTGCACAGAACAAAGCAAAGTCAACCCAGAGATCCACGGTGAACATGCTAGAAGATGAAATATGGATTGATTATACAGATACCAACACAATTTCAGAATATATGCTGTTGATGACCATACATGTGCAAGATACCACACTGTGGTAGTTGATATGAAGTTACTCTAACTAAAAGATTTTGAGAAAACTCTTTTGTCTCATTTTAAAGCAACTAAAACATGTAATGGAAGTGAATTATTGCCTGAAGCTTAAATCAGGCAAGAACTTATCCCTAGCTGGGGCTTCAGGTCTCAGACTTTTTCCTTCATCAATTGTATTGTTCACTTGACATTATCTTAAGCATGCAGTATTAGTCACAAAATATTTTCTGGGTTGTCTTTTCTTGTTATTATCTTATTCCTCAGGGCAGTCTATGTCAACATCCAAATACAAAGGCAAAGCTCTTGGTTTCTGATATATTATTTGGATGATCCTCTCCTTCAAGTTTCAGCTTATTTGTGAGGAAGGCCTGAAAGGGACCAGGTGTTCATGGCATTTACTTTTTGTCTTCTCCAAAGTATCTATCCCAGGTTTCCATTAATGCTTTGATTTTCCACTGTACCTCCCATTCCTCAAATCAATAAAGAAGCTGGCAAGCTATAGCATCAGCATGGTATTAAATGAGATAACACATCTTTCATTATCAAATTGATAATATTACAGAAGAATAGAGAGCCATTGGGAGGAAAGAAGATGAATCTCTTCAAGAAAGCAATTTAATATGGAGCAGATCAGAATTTGTTTGATAATTAATATGCCAATAAATTGTTGTTGACTCTTAATCACCACATAGATTTTCACTATGCCTAACCTGGTCCTTCAGCTCTTCTATCTAAGTCAGAACGTATTTACAAATTCTGGTACTCCCCCCCCAAAAAATCACCATATATTTGACAGAAATATTTCAAGAAAAAAAAAACGAAGGAGAAATTTGGAAAAAGTACATTATTAAATGTATAGCTAGATGCAACTTTTGTTGTAGATTTGGTTTAAATCTACAGATCAATGAAGTGCATATACAACTGTATCATTGACTAATAAAGGACTGAATCCTTATCTTAATTCTATATTTATTAGACATTCTGCTTTACTAATAATCAAAGAATGACCGTTAGACAGTAAATATCTTACTGCACAGAGAAAGATCACAGACAGTTCTGGGAAACTATGAGCAAATGACTAGCTCAATTTAAGCATCTTGATATTATTATAATACTCAGCCATCTTTTGAGTGGGAGGTATTTCTGCTTGTCTGTCGATTCAACAATCTATTCCTGGAAAAACAGCCAGAAGTTTGACAGGCAATTGGAAAGTATTGGTTTTAAAGAAAAGTGAACCAATTTTAACACTCACACATTCAGTAGCCCTGCTAAAGGGACTTCCCATGGGAGAACTAAGGTTACATGCATGTTTGGCCCACAACTGGTTTTTGATTAAAACCAGCTGTTGGATTTGTGTCAGAATATTCCTAGCATGGGGAAGTTCATTTGGCCTTCTAGTAAGCTTAAATAATAAAATTCCAGTGTGATGGAAATGAAATAGATCTGGCCTCAAGACTATTGTTAGTAACACTTCTGCAATAAATTTGATATTGAGGTTGTAAGTAACACACACACAAACACACTTTTGAAAAAAGTCTAAATTTGGCTCTTGATTTAACACAACTTGCTCTGATCTAAATGTGTAGCTGATTATTTGAGTTACAACATATCTATGATGTTAACACAGAACTACACTATGGATGGAAAAATATATCAGTCAGCTGTGTAACCCTATGCTACAGCTTACCAAATGGGAATTCAGGTTATTAAAATATAATGCCACATAACTTTTTTGGCTACAAGAATACTTAAGGAATGTTTACTTCTTTAGCAAATGGAACATCCAAAATAGAGACAAATGAAACATCACATATATACCATGTGCATTTCAGAACTGGAATGTGATCATTATAAACATATATAATTCAGTCTCCTTTTATTCTAGAGCTAGCAAAATGTAGAAGCAGGAAACTGAAAGTCTCAATTTAGTAAGCTGGAAATTTGGTAGATTTTTCCCCCACTTGAAATTTATTTGTTGCCAAGAATTTTCAAAGAACAGTCTTCAATCACATATCCAAGCAGCTTTAGAAGACTGAAGCTTTCGTCATACTTAGTTATCTCTTGTAGACAATCTTTTCTAAACAGCTTTAGAAACTTGAAAGACTACTACTGTTTATAAACCATATAAACAAAATAAAAATGTTAACTTTCAATACACAAAACAGACAAAAAAAAGAGAGCCACATTTCCATGTCAGCCCTCCTGATGTTGTTTTTAACACTCAGAAGAAAATTGTATAAAATTTTGCATTACTCAGCCAACAAAAAAGTAGTCTGTCGCTTGTGCAAATGGCTTGTGGTACTTGATCAAAATATTCAAACTCTATCAAAACTATAATGATATAGTCAAAGAATGTTTACTGAAAACATTAAAAAGGCATCGGAGACGTAAAATATAGCAAATAATGGAAACAGAGTTCAATATAATAATGAGAAATGCTGCTTTCCTAATATCATTGTGTAACCAGAGAAGAAAAGGGAGCAAAAATGAAGTTAACATTGGTTTCATATTTTAGATTTTCTAATACATGAAAACTTAAAATGAAATGGGTTTATCATATCCTCAAAAAATCATAAAACAAGCAGTAATAAGCTAAATATACTAATTACATGATGAACCAAGTATAAATCTAGTTTAATGTAAGTATTCTATTTCACTTATTCACTTTCCACTTTGGATGACAGATAGAGAAAATTCAGAGCATCATCCCTGAAATTTATCCTGAAAAACTCCCAAATTCAAAAACAGTTTGGAAATGTTGTTTGATAGTAACTGACAAATATCTAAAGTGCACTTGCTAACTTCAGAACAGAGATTTTTATCAGGACTGTAGAAAGAGTTAAAGAAAGATTTGGCTCAAATTAGATTAATACTTTTTGTATCTAATCAACAATTTAAATATGATTTGGCAAGATTGGCAGAAATTTAATCATAAAGAAGTTAAATGGAAACATAGGACTATAGTTTAAAGATCAAGGACTTTTTATATATATATGCAGAAGATTTCAGCTTATGTCTCATCCATCTCCAGAAACACTAGAAAATGTTGCTGTTGCTCCTCAGTATGAGAATACAGGTAAGAGGAGTTAATTACGAGATAGCTTCTCATGATGATTTATGGTTTATCGATCTAAGCATACATCATCCCCTAACTGATCCCTATGCCCAAAAACATTGCCATTGGATCCTGTAACCCCTTTTTAGTAACTTCATAAAACTTTGTGTTCTCTACTTCCAAACAAGTGACTTTAATGGCCTAGAATTTTAAATAACATTTTAAACTAATTAAGCTGTTCTTTCTTTTGCACTGACCTTTGTTTCAATAAATATTTAGTTTCAACCTGAGTCAACTAACAGTCTGGACAAGTGAACAATGAGCATATCTAATATATATATATATATTATATATATATATATATTTTTTTTTCTGGTTTGTTTTGCTATGAATTCAAGTGCTATTCTTGCAGTTGCTTTGCAATTAATTGCATACTAGGCATTTTTTATTTTTCTTCCAGAAAGTATTAGTCATATATAATTATGGCAGACTTCCCTGCTTGTGGAAACTAACAGAAGTTGGTTGCTACCCAGTTTTGCAAAGTAAAGTTGCACAGCTAAGCAAACATAGTGTATAAGTGATGAAATCAGAAGTTGGATACACTTATTTAAGCTAAAAATTATGAGTGTTGATATTCAAGAAGAAGAGTAATGGACCACTTTTGAGGCATTCTGATTTCTAATATATCTCTAAGCCAAATGTTTCCAGTAATCTTACTCATACTTTGCTCTCAAAAAGCACTCCATTTTTAAAAGCCTCTCATTTCTCTAAATAGTGATTCAGACTCTGTGAAATTCTAAAGCAGAGCAGCTGCTCAGGTTCCAGCCTTCCAAAATGATGACACTAATTAAAACAAAGTCATAAAGATAACTGCATCAAAATGTCTTTTTAAAAAATAAGTACAAGCTGGCCCTTACAAAAAGTTGTCCAGAAGTACATAGATTTAACAGCTACAGTAAAAGAGAATAGAGAACTTGCAGAACTTTCAAACCAGGATATGGAATCTGTTGGTAACCATTCTTATTCATGAGATAATATATATAACCATTATGAAAAAGTTTGAAAAAATATTCTATTATAGCATCCTTTCTTACAGTGCAATCTGCACAGCTCATATAATTTAGAGATTTTGTTCCAGAATTTTAGCTTCTGATAGCTGGGAGATTTTCTCTGTGTGCCTGTCTCTTTTTGGCTCTTGACCCTTGGGAAATATCCACAGCAAAGGATGGAATGAATTTGCAATATTATGTTTTTCTCTTTCTTCCCTTCTGGCAAAAGAATTTCTTCCCCCAGAGATGCAGCCTGCAAACAAAAAGTAAACTACAGCATCAGAGAGAGAAATAGAACTAACGACTATGCTCAGGTTGAAGACTTAGCACAGTTTCTATGGATTCCAAACCACATTCCCATTCTTGAAAGAACAACATTGGAGATAATTTTCTTCTGGTTCTTTGGTATAAATTAAAATAGCCTTGTGGCACTTGTCACAAAGGTGTTTTTTAAAAGGCAAGTGGACTTTTTTGCTTTTTTCCTCGAAAACATTTTGTTTGTGGCACTTCGGAAGTATTCTTTTTGGCTTGCTCAAGTGTAGATGGTTTGATGAAGGCCACTGTATCAATCATAAGGATATATTTAGAAGATGATCTGGACTATTGAAACTTTCCAATAGTGAGACTCAATAAACACAAAAATGGAATAAATTTCAATTCTTTGCATTCAGTATGCAAATATCTAGAGAGCAGCTGGGCTTGGGGAAAGTCATCTGTATCTGACAACATTCTTCCTCAACCTTATCTCCATGGGTGTAAAGGTAAACAATTGCAAGGGCTTTCCTTGCAGAAATCCAGAGGAATGATGAATGGATAACATATGAGTTAAGAGTGCTATTTGCATAACAATTATTACTGAATTGTAATTTGTGTAACAAAAAATACCGAATTGTAATTTTAGAATACCTAACATGCAGTGATCAGTGATCAGACAGGTGTTATGCTATCATATTGATCTGTGCCACTGAATGTATACTAAGAGCAGAATAGATTTGCTGGGCCAAGGGATTATTTCAAAGCATACGCTTGGTAACAAAAGCCATAGTTCAGCCAAAGTTAAACATTAATTTCCATCTGCAATGCAATCATATTTGGAAACATTCATATATGGAACATAAAAATACAGGTAATTTTACCATTATACTTTCATGGTGTGTCAAGTCTGGTCAATTCCCAGAAATAACAGAAAATTCAGTTCCTAAAATTATAGCCAATTCTTGCTCAAAGTGTGTGTTATTTCCATATAAACTAATGAGCAATTTTGGAACTTTGCCTTCATATAATCAATACCTTTGGTGTGTTTTTTAAAGGGGGGTTATGAACAATGTATGTAAACATTAACATATGTATACATGTTTATATAAGCAATTTAATTTATTTTTCAACTTTTTAAAATTCATACTGCTTTTAATGAAATTCAAAATGCATCTGTTCCTTATCAAGTATTAACAAAAATTAGTAAAATTATTTGACAAGTTGTACTCATGGATGAAGCATTTTATAATTATAAGAAAAGTGGAAAATAATGAATAATGAATCGTCGAGGTAGGGAGACCTTGAAAGATAGCCTAATTTTTTATAGCAATAAAGACATTAGGGGAGAAATGTTTCTTAAAATGGTGTATAGTGGCCTCTAGTGGTTTATTTATATGTAGAAAGAGAATGCAGAATGCAGTTGATACAGGAAAGAGCCAGAAGATAATTCTATCCACACTTAATTGGAAGCAACTATGAATTTTTTTGGGATCTACAGTAGTTCCAAGTAATTGTAAGGAACAGATGAAATAACTCCTATGCTTTACTGGAACTAAGAACAAAGAGAATTAAAAATCCTCAATGTGTCTCTCTGTCTATGCTTGATGAAACTATCCCTGAATATAGCTTGACTCCTTGTGACAGCATAAATATTTCTCTCTGTGTGTGTTTTTTAATTGTCAATAACATAGCAGTGTTTTTCCATTGCCTTCTTCCTGGTTTAGTTTATGGTTGTGACATATCCTAATAGCTTTCTATCCAAATTTAATTCAGGTTTGACCCTATTTAGTTTCCACGCCCAAACAAGACCAAGAAGTACCACCAATTGCAGAAAGTAGTGACATATTAACAATTTTCTTTTCAAGCTGTCTCTATAAGGCACAGTTCATCTCCCATTAATGACTAGTCTTATCATTATAAACAAGTTAAGTGTGGTATGGTATCATGTATTTATTTATAACCAAGCCACTGAGATCACTGGATAGTATATCACTCAAATAGGAAAAAGAAACAGAGGTGACTGTCATATTCCTTTGGTCAAGTTGTAAAATAACATGACAGGATTTGACTTTCATGCAAAATCAGAAAGAGCACAATGTTTGGCTCTTAATGAAAAAGTACAAAACATTAAACCAGCAAGAATACTGATTGGTTTTAATTATAATGTACATAAGAATATAAGTATCAGAAATTACATATACAGATCCAGTAAAAAAGAAAATTAATACATATAATACTAAACTCTCAAAAGTTTATATAATATATAGTATTTTACATTATATAAAATATAGTATGTACATAAATGGTCCCTATTTAACCATCATTCATTCAATGACCATTCAAAGTTGTGATGGCACTGAACAAGTGGTACTTACAACTGGTCCTCAAAAGTCAGTTGCCCTGAAGTCACCTGATTGTGTCTTAGGTGCTCAGCAACTGGCTTTGATTTTGAGCCAGATTGTTGCAGCATCCTATAGTCATATGATCACGATTTGTGACCTTTCCTGGCAGTTTCCTGGCAGAAGCTGGAAGTTGCAGTCATGTGATGGACTTAATGATTTATGGTGATTAACTTAATGATGGTAACTAGGAATTGCCAGAACTGCTGGCACTAAGTGGTATGGCCACATGATGTCATGTTTTACAATCACATTGCTTAGTGATAGAAATTCTGGTCCCCATTACCTTTTGAGGGCTATCTGTACAGAACAGCACTCATAAAGACACACAGATGTGAAACAGAAATGTCATTATGAACTCTTAAAAGATGGTTTGCCAGATTGAAATGGCAAACACTTGCTTGCCTCTGAAAGTTATGGGTGCTCCATCACTGGAGGTTTTTAAGAAGAGATTGATCAGCCATTTGTTTGGAATGATATAAGGTGTCCTGCTTGAGCAAGGGGTTGGACTAGAAACCTTCTAAGGTCCCTTCCAATTCCATTATGATGTATTATATATTTTTAAATGTTTGTGATCCTTTTTTGACTCTTCTTCAATGGCAGTCAATAGAAATAGAATAGAATAACAGAGTTGGAAGGGCCCTTGGAGGTCTTCTAGTCCAGCCCCCTGCTTAGGCTGGAAACCCTAAAGTATTTCAGACAAATGGCTATCTAATCTCTTCTTAAAAATTTCCAGTGTTTGGAACATTTATAACTTATGCAGGCAAGTTGTCCACTGATTAAAGTCATTTACTTTTCTTTGGGCGGGGGTGAGGATGTTACTCCAAGCATTATCACAAGCAGTCTGTTAAACAGAATACTCTCCAGATAACAAATAAATAATAAAAAAGTTACAAAATTTGTTTCTCACAGCATTAAGTTGATAATTAACAATCCTCTTATTTTATCACCAACGTTCCTTTTAAGCCAATCTACTGTTCGAAATGTGGTGTCCAAAAAGTGCCACTGTAAAGTCATGCTGAGTTCTGAGCTGAGTCATCAATTTCTGGAGGCATAATAGGTTTGGAACTGGCATTCTTACTTTTTGCTTGCCCTATTTACACTGCAGATTCTTCAGTGCATTATGAAAATGAAGCCCACTTCAGTAGTGCTAAAAAAAATTTACTTTGTTGAAGACGGGCCTAGTGGCCATGTTCTTGACCCATGGATGCATCCCAATTGTTTCCCCGTGAACTAATAACCCTTTGATAGATAGACTACAGTGGCATAAGCAGGAAGGGAAAACAGCTGGAATTTTCTAAAAGCTATTCAAATATTTATTTTAAAATGTTGGATGTTTGCTTTTCCATACCTCCTGATGAACATCTATGTGCTTCCTCTTTGTATATAGCTTTTGTGTCCATGGTCTGTTTGATTGAACAGCAGGAATTCTTTTTGATATATTTTTCTATGCTGTGTGTAATACAGAGAAACAGTATTAACAGAGGTGCTGGACTAAGAAGACCCAGATTTAAGTCTACTCTTATAAATGTTGGGTAACCTTGGACTAATCATATCTCTCAGTCCACCTCATAAAATTTTCTGAAGTTAAAATGGGAGAGCTTATAAAGTAAAGCCAGTATTAAATATTATAGACATGATACTGCAGAAACATCCTACTTTCATCAATATGAGGAAATAAAGTCATATCAAAGAGCTGCCTCTTTTGGACAAATGTGCACTACTACAACACATTACAAAAGTGTTACTAAACCATTACAAAGGCACATGATTGCTTTTGTTATTTTATTCTTCTTTAACTCTATCACCACTGCTTCGAGAAAAATGATTTTTTTATTAGAGAAGCTGAACAAAGTTATAGGATGTTCAGAAGTTTATAACTGACTGATGTCTGCAGCAGGTGGTAACTCCTAATCAACCATTGTTAATCTTAGAAACTAAGCAGAACTTATTAGTATTTGAGTAACAGGAAATTCCAGGGCTCTGGACTGAAAGTTAAAAAAAAATCATGGGAATATTAAATGCAATCATTTTCAAACTGTTGCCATGAAAATTATACAAAGCTTCCATAATGTCTGCAGAAATTAATTTGCTTCTAGGAGATTTGATTTGATTAATAAGAAAGAGAAAGTAGTCAGAATGCTTTTATATTAAATGTGTGGTGATTTGCTCCTATGCTTCATTAGGATAGAGCTAAAAGAACAACTAGTTTGTATGACAACTTTTTAAAAGAGTATAACAGAATAACAGAATTGGAAGGCACCTTGGAGGTCTTCTAGTCTAACTCCCTGTACTATTTCAGACGAATGGTTGCCAATCTCTTTTTAAAAGTAGATTCTTAATAGTAAATATTCAAGAACAGCCAGCCCCAATGCATTCTGCATTGTAGACCAGCCATTTATGGACTGATGTTCCTCAGATAATATTGTACCTATAGTTTTTCTCATTACCTAGCTGAGAACTATGGCCATTATAATACATAACACAAATGAAAAGCTTTTGCTATGAAAAAGAGAGAATGGGAGAAAGAGAAGAAATAATGACAATCTGTACTGCAGAAGGATCTACAAAACCTTACTTTGCTAATATTGTGAAGTAATCTGAGAACATCAGCATATGATGATTGAGGGGAAACAGTTAAATTATTTTCAGCGTTTATCAAAAGAGTGGAGAACAAAGTCTGTTTTTATAATGCTGGGAAGATCTTTTGAGAAGCAGTAAGAAAGACAAGTAGAAATGCATCACCTTTTTATTGACCTTTAACACTAGCTTTAAAACATAAAAAGTTTACATTAAAAAATTTCTGGTTATTTTAGAATACATTTCTACTACATCCTATTAAATATAATCTTCTTGATGCTCAGACTAGACAATTAAGTAGTTTTTAAATAGGCTAAAATAGTGCTAACAGAATGAAGTTATATTTAATTTTAAAAAAAAACTTGCTGTTGTGTTTTTGTCGGGATCTTACTAGAACTATGTATGAATCTAGTTTGAAATTATTTTAATGTTATAATTAAAAATATACTTTAATATATATATATATATATTCAGAAGCATATAAACTTATATGGATTAAATATCACCAGTATTTTCATTAAATAAATGTACTGAGTATGCATTGCATAATTGTTAATTACCATACCTGTAAAATAACTTTGCTCCATTTTCAACATAGTTTTCTTTTTCAAAGTGTGTTCATTCTTACATAAAAAATATAAAAGTTAAATTTGTACATAAGAAAAATAAAAGTTAAATTTGTACATAAGAAAAATAAAAGTTACATTTGAAAGCATTTTAAATAATATTTGCAATATATAAGAGATTGATTAATTGACCTATTGGGTTTTCTTCTAAAAACAAATAAAGTTAGCCATCAAATCTTACATTCCCCAAGACTCTCATCAAAACCCCCACAATAATAATATTGTGTTCTTTACAGCTTGCAGCTATTTCCCGGTATCAGTCAGAGAACCAGCCATCTTAGTCTGTTCACAAGTATTTAGTTAGCAGCACACTGGCATTTTGTCTAATAAAACTTTGTTATGTAAAAGGTTATATCAACAAGGCACCTAAAGCAACTGTATACAAAAGGAACCTTGCAGTATCATTGCCTTTTTACCACAGTGTTGGATATACTGATATTAGAGATCAAAAGGCTATTAAAAGGCAGAGTAATTTTTATTTATTGCTGTGAATTTTCAGGCAAGTTAAACTCTGTTCTTTCTTCTCCTTTGAAATCAAAAATATGTCACTTATTCTCTAAGATAGATTAATAGATCAACTCCATCCGTCATACCCAGTTCACAATCTCCTTGGAGGGAGATCCCTGATCATTATTGAGAAGGAGAATTCAAGCAAATGCAAAAGAGTATTGTTCCTACCACAGTATCACTTAGCTTTAAAGGATAAGAGCAATCTTTTGAATCTTTTAATTTAATTGTTTGGGTGATGGTGACTTTGTTTTAAACTTTGGATGATTTAATTCCATTTATATCATGTAAATCTAAAGGAGTTGATTCTGGCATGCATGTAAATAAATAAATATTCACAGGATTTGCCCAATATCTTTTTGGTCTGGAAAATTGAATCAATTCTATTATTGTGGCTATTGCTAAGCATAGGTAATCCACATGAATGTTTTCTGCAGACATATTCTGCTTGATACATTACAAATATCTGTGTGGTGTGTTGGCCTAGGGGTGAAGACACTCACCTCCCTCTCAGAAGGTTAAGAGTTTAATCTTAGGCAGTGGCAGATATTTCTCTATCTTTATCAGGCCACAAAGAAAAAGAAATCTGCTGCAAAGTCTTTGTAGGCATCAGGAAGAGCATCTGGCCAGTAAACACTCAGCTCCATTCAGTTGCCCTGACTCCACCCCGAATAAGGGTTGTTTTTTTAAAAAAAGGTTGTTTAAAAAAAACAACAACGTTCCAAATATCTGGATTTCCACTCCTAAAATCCCCTAGGTTGCCTAGCTATTGTGGAGAATTCTGGGAATTGAAGTTACCACAATGAGAAGGCTCCCTGATTGAGGAACGATACTTATTTAAATTCAAAATGAAGAAACTGTATCAGTGAGTGATGTATAGGCAAGACAACAGTTGTGCATAGGAAGAGAAAGTGAAAAACAGATGATAAGGAAAAGGTGGTGAAATAAATTAAGCAAATGAAATTGACAGAGGAATTAGTACAGAAATTATCTGATACTGTCAATTGACTAATAGCAGTACTACATTAAGCAGTAATTGTCTTAGTCCTACTCTATCAATTGAATCTAGGATGTAAAACAAGTTTTCTTCTACTGATTCATTGCTTGCTAAACAGGGATTTCTTTTCCTGCCAGTGAAAGCTTATATTAAGTGTTGCAAATATACACTGCATTGATTAGTGAATGTACAAATACAATATGTTGCTCATAAAGACTGCTTTTTTTATGAGAACATATCTTAAGATAGGTCTCTATGGACCAACATAAGATTGAATATGTTTTATGGCATTGCAGCACTAATTCTACTTGCTATGTACTTTTGTGTGATGCCAGAACACACTCATGAAAGGGCACAGTTCTTGTCATGAAGTCACAATGTATATTTTGGTATTTTGGGCTCATTCTAATAAAATAAATGTTTAAGGGTCCTAAAGTAGTATATATAAAGAGACATTTAAATTTAACATGATAAATACTATAAAGCTCAGATAAGTTAATTCTTGGACTTGAAGAAAAAATATCTATGCTAGGAATCAAAACTGAATTGATGGATATAATCAATCAAAAAATCTTAGACTAGTTCTTAGTCGTTCTTTTTAGCCAAATACAGAAAGGATAATTTTATTTTCAAAATGAAAGACATTATAGGAATACTCTTCCAGTGAAGTAAATGAGCAAAGCAGAGAAAGTGTACATTTATAGGATTTTAGCAACTTACTATATAATACCTACTTCTATAAGCTTGACAGTATGGAAGACATACCAGGAAACTGGTAAATCATTTAAAGCAAGAGAGGAAGAACTAATTTCAAGATGGTTGTAGAAAAATTATCTGAACAAATTTGAACTCAGACAACAAAAGTGTCCATGAAAGTGCAAGACTTGCTGTGTTTTGGGCAGGATTTTCAAACCAATAAAGTAGAGTATTCCTTAAAAGTATGCTGATCAATATTTTCCATATTATTATGCAAATTACATTATCATTTCCAAGTATTCCCTTATGTTTCTAAGTTCCATGGTCTTTGGTGATTTAATAATTACACTTATAAGATAAACAACATATAGAGAACAATTATTGATTAATTCAACCAAATGCTTTCTCACCTTTATGGGAAGTAACTTGCAATTCCACTGAAACTAAAGCTTGTGGTTTTTAAGGATTAATTAGGACAAGATGTGGAAGTGCATACTGTAGGAAGGCTACAGTTCACTAGATAGATACCTGATGCTTATTTATCTCATAACTCAGATAAGCATAAGAAATCTGCACCCTATTCATAATAATTTCACAGAAATTCTCTTCCTTTGTAGGAAAAAAAGACATCCAAAGACATTCTTCTTCCATCAAATAGCAACTTAAGTTGAATGCTAAATGAAGGTATTCATAAAATCATTAAGAGTTAAATTTGTCTTGAAGAATATTTACTATTTTATTTATTTTTATTTCTGTTATGTTCTTTTGTAAAGCATTATGCATCTATTAAAACAACAACACAATGTGGTAGTCTCACTCTCAGCACTCAGATGATGTAAAAAGGATTTGCCTTGATTTCTCATACCAAGTGCAAAAGGATATATCAGATGCATTTTCAGCCCAATCAATTTGTAATCCCTGGTTAAGCTTGCACGGAGACTCCCAAAATAAAGGACTATTACCAATCTGCCAACACTAAGAAATTCATATATCTGTATTCTTACTTTGCACCTTAATCCTCTTGTAAACCATGGAATGTCTGAGATGAAAAAACACACACAAAGCAGCATATATTTCAGATAAGAATTCATTAGATTGTAATTGGAAACTGGAAAGTTTATACTGTTCATATTTAAAATCTATCAGATATTTTTGGCTTCTTTCCACCAGCAGCTGTAAAGACTTTGTTTGCTTTTCAGCACCCTTTCAACAGATAATAACACGTCTCAGGTATTTATTACACAAACCAAAAATCTTAGTTCTTGTTCCAGAAGAGAGGTACACAGCCTATATATTTATATAGGATTACAGACTGAAACCCTGGCTTTATAAACATCTTTTGAAGTTCAAAAAGTTTTATCTTCCCACTCTTGGCTAAATATAGTTTGATTTTTCAGTTTACTGACTTTGGATTCAGAATTTTTAGGGGAGGACGCTAAACAGCAATACTAATAGCAGAACACATTGTTATGTTTAATAGATTTCACATTTATTATGTTAGATCGTGGCCCAGTATTCAAAATGATTGTTTGGTCAGAATTAAACAAAATATTTTGATATTTTCTCTTTTTATTAAGGTTATAAAATGGATTCTAGGTAGGTTTTACTAGCTGAGCAACTATGATTATGTCTGTGATTATGCCATTCATGCTAACTACAAGTGACTTTGAGCAAGCCTGAGTCAGCATTGCAATTCCCATGAAATTGTACAGATCTGAAACATAAAATCATATGGTGTTACTATATACCATTTTAAATTTTGACTTCATTATTTAAAGATTCAGATATTAAGGGCTATATGTTTCATAATCACTGGCTACAAATAAATTAATACCAATATTTTGATTAGATACAGATTAAGCATTTCATTTAAGAAAGAATAATACATTTTACAAAGGCTTGTTAAGATCAGTACCATTTAAACTCCATGAAATTTTGTTCTATAGGAAATGTGCTATGATAAAACGTGCTAATACACAGGGTCAGACATAAGTGGAGGTATGTGTTCCATAAACCATCAGTTCATGTGCCAATAAACATTACTTTGATTTTTATATAGTTAATTTTATACAATTTATCAGTAGAATAATCTATCATTTTATAGTAATTTTGTTATAGATTACATTGTATAAATACAACTAAAACCTAAAAAGAAAAAGTGCAAAGCAAAACATTTAAACATCTAAAGAGAGAAAAGAAAAAAGAAAGCTGTAAGTACTCATCCCAGGAAATATAAACATCTTTAACTTATCACCATTTCTTAAAATACAATAATCCATATCACTTCATTCTCTACAAACAAATAATTAAAACCCCATCATCCACCCTAATTAGCAAAAGTCCATTATTACCAGAAATTATTACAAACCCGATTAATGAACCCATTTGAATTTCTTCATTTTAAGTTTATATCTCATTAAATAAATCCCCCAATCCTCTAGCCTTAAGATCCATATTTCTTTCAGTCTCTACTGAATCTGCTACTTTAAAATCAAATTCCTTTTGCAAATCTGGTTAATCTATGGTTAGTTGTATCTGGATATTTTTTGTAACCATTATCATTTTGTCAAATTTTTTAAAAAAGTTTTCAATTTGGGATTGTACGTTACCAAATGGTCTTTCTTCAAATGCAACCATATTTCCTTGTCCATAATCTGATACTTTTCAAGAATTTAGAGATGTAAGAAAGTGTCAAGTATGTGTTGACCCTTTCTGAAATCCATTTATTAATTATATACCATTTCATTGGTCTCTAGCCAGTCCTCCATTTTGTCTGTTAGCATCTTAGCATAAAGTTTAGTATAAATATCCATATTATTTAATAATTCTTTTTGCTCTCCTTTTTCATATGTATGTCCAACCTCTGAATAAGTTTGTTTTATAATAGAAGTAAACTGTCTAGATATCTACACATCTCTGAAGGATCATATTTTTACTCAGGACTTTACTAGAAGCAATTAAGGAATTTGATAACTATGTCCAAGAACTTCATTGATCCAAAATGGGTCACTGCACATTTACTTAGCAGCAGCCTACTGACTTATACAATTGTACAAAATATAACTCTTCCTGAAATACAAATTTCATACTGTTTATATAATCCTTGCTTCTATAGGGGTTTGTAGTTACTATGCTATGTACAATCATTTCCCAGAAACAGGATTCCTCCTTCACAGCACATAGTAATTTATAGTAATTCATTGCTTTTTCTTTTATTGTAAGTTAAAAAAAAAGCCTTAGATTGTCTTTTAAGTCTTCCAGTATTCTTTTAGTTGTTATCCATCACTGGACATAAAATATATGTACTAGATATTTCTTTGTCCATCTGTAGTCTTGATGAAATCATATATATAGCTATTGATGTCCATAAGGACCCACAATTTAATATTGGCTGTAAATTGGATACAGTCTAAATATACTGAAACAATCTATTTATATTCAGTGACATAGCTTGATATTGTAATGCCAGAATCTGAGGATCATTCAAAATCCAGCAACCAAATAATTTGCGTTCATAGATCATTTAACATTCTTTTGAACAATATTCCTCAACCTCATGCCTATTGGTTGATAATGATGATTAAAGAGATGTCTCATATATATGTATACATGCAAAGCAATTAGTTAAACCAGCTGTGACTTGCTGTTTATTTTTTTAAGTGAAAAACTCATTATTTATAAGACAGCCCTGCTGGCAATATAGGATACCCCACCCCCAACACAACTGTTATGATGATATAATGGTCAGCTCATTGTATTATAGCCATTGTAGCCATTATAGCCACTAATTAGCCATGATTATTATGACAGGATGTTCTTCTTCAGTTAGACAAATTAAGATCATAACATTTTAGAATAATTACCCATATTATTTAAACATGAAAATGAATCAGATTACACTTTATACATTATACATTCTACAGATCTCTACTTATCATTAAAGTGGCAAGTTGGTGTTTTAAACTCCAGCACTTAAACACTTTTCGTCCTACTTTGAGATAAGTGCTATGCATTCCTTTCATAAAAATATAACATTAAAACTGGCACACACAAGCACTTCTGTTTCAACGTTTTATTTGTAACCATTGAGGGGGATGGGCTTATTTTTCTTCAGCAGCCTCAGCACAGTGGTTGTTCTCAGCTGCACTTCATTTTCTTAAAATAAAAGCTTCAGACTTTTATTGTTATTATTTGTGGCAGTTGCCTCCCTACACCCCCAATAGCTTTTGAAAGATTTGAAATCCAGAATTTTGGAGAAAATAAACTTGGGGGTATAAGGAGGTGTCTTTGAAATTCAGTTGTAAGGATGGTGTTACTGCTGTCACCAAAGGGAACGTTAAAAAAATAAATGTATGAAAGATTAAGAACATGAAATAAAGTGATAACTAATAAAGAAAAGTCATTTTTAAACTAGTTAGAGATAAATAAAGTAATGAAAAATCTACTTAAATCCAGATTCAGAAGAACTCTACAAATTTTACAAGCACAAAAGGAACTGACAGGTGTGATGAAGATAATGTGGTTTCATAGATTTACTGAATGATAATGCCCAGCAACTCAGTCAACCTAGTAGATAATGGTGAATGCTGAGAGTTATTCTTTAGAAACATGTAGGAGAAGTATTTAGAAAATGAATCTTAATCTCAAAGTGCTCAATCAAAATGTTAGACATTCTATTTGGCTGCTCAGCCATGTGTCTTTTTAGTACATTAATATCTCCACATAAGTGCAGCTTGGTTTGCTTAACTGTTCATTTACCTTTTATTTCCAAAAGTCTGGAACTCTAGTGATGTGAGAAATGACTCTATGGAAACCAGAAGGTCTCTTAGGAAAATGCACGACAGTTAAATTATTTCAAAATAGTTTTTACTTATACTATGTATTGAAGAATTGCCTTGAGTATAGCGCTTTGGGTGCAGAAATAAGTTCACATCTTTTGTACACGTGGATTTCCCTGATCCAGGTTCATCAACAGTTTAGCTTCCCACAGGAAATCACTGAGTTGACCTCTGCATTTTAAAAGGGAGCCATGCTGCCAGACAAAACTTCTGCTCTCACCAGGCAGTGTGTAAAATATAGTTTTCCCCCCAAATTCTTTTGTTTAGGCCTGGTGCACATCCAGGGAAAACAATGAAGCCATGTGCAAAACTAGAAAAAGGTCTGATGATTCCCTGCCAAGAGTAAAAATCCTGATGGCTTCCACGGCTTCCAAGTGCAGTACAATATAATAGAAATGCAGACAGAGAATTACAAACAGAGCTCCATAGCTCATTTTTGTCATTTGAAGGTCATTTTATAAAACTTATCTATGTACTTTGTTATAAGCTATCTGATGAAATACTTCCAAGGAGCAAAATATGATATCGACTGGAGTCCTTCAATAGTGCAGAAATGCAAACTATCCATTAATCAGGTTTGCAGAAGCAATGGTAGGTAAGAAAAGAGAAAGAGAAAAGAAAGGAAAGGAAACAATTGAGACCATTTGGATTAATTTTAAAATCAAAACCACATCATTCACTCAGTGAAATTTTGGTGAAGCTCTACTTCAGCCTGCTACTCATCCCTTTCTGAAATTTTGTCAGGGGTGTCAGTGAGAAAATATCTTATAAAACTCTATTATACTTGAATAAATGCAGTATGCATTTAATGCAATAAATCTAACATACTTGAAGAAATCTGAAGATATAACAAGATGCATTTTGGAAAAATATGCACCGAACAGTTTCAGTGACAGAGTGATTTCACTGAATGATACATGGCTAGATTTTCAGTCCTTTTTTCTTTTTTGATTGGAGGAGATAAAGATGATGACAAGCATCTGCAATTCCCTACAAATACTCACAAGACTTTATTATATTTTTATTCTGTAACATCTTTTTTCTTTTCCTTTTTGCTATTTTAAACAAATTTGAGTAAGTAATATAGATTATATCATCAACTTTCAGGGTCCAAACGGGAGATGAGATACAGCAATAATGAGGAGGAGGAGAGGGAGGAAAGGAGAGAGAGAGAGAGAAGAAGCAGAAGAAGGAGGAGAAGGAGAAACAGTAGCAGAAGCAGAAGAAGCGGAAGCAGAGGCAGGAGGAGGAGGAGGAGGAGGAGGAGGAGGAGGAGGAGTAGGAGGAGGAGGAGGAGAAGGAGCAG
>JANHFL010005761.1:12417-36932 GCA_032468155.1 Oxyrhabdium leporinum | reverse complement strand
AAAGATATAGATAAAGACCCAAGGGAGGAGTATGGAAGGCAAGTTAAAAAGAGAAGAAGGGAAATTTCCAAGAGGGTGAGAAATGATGGATAACAAAGATGTTTCCTTAAAAACAAGATTGGCTGTACTAAAAATTAGAACAACTAAAAGAATTAGAAATAGGTGGAATATTGTTATATATATATATATATATCTTTATACAATGCTATCAAAGTGAAGATTAGAGGTTAAGATTAGATTTTGAAAAAGGATGTTACTAGGTATGCTTAAAAATGTTATTACTATTAGAATGATGTAACAAATATTGAATAAATGAAAAAATGATTGGTTGTATTAAAGACTAGAATAGATTTAAAAATTAGAAATGGAGGGAATATTGTTATACATATTTTTATATAATACTATCAAAGTGAAGATTCGAGATTAAGATCAGATCTTGAAAAAGGATATTATTAGATATGTTCCAAAATAATGTTATCATTAAGATGAAGTAATGAATATTGAAAAAATGAAAAAATGAAGGATTAAGGGTTGATACAGATATGTATAATAACATTAGACTATGTAAGTTTGATAAATGTAGTAATTTCCATTTGTATTAATATTGTTTTCCTTATATTGGAATTAATGATACTCAGTCACCACACTGTCCATGCAATGATATGTATGCTTTAAAAAAATAAAAAACTTTACAGAAAAAAAAGGAATGTATAAAATATGCTGAGATCTGTAACTGGATGTGGACTTCTGTTGCTGTGCCAAGCAGAAGTTCCACCAGCTCTTTGCAAAAAGCTTTTAATAAATCTTACTTCTGGTTGGCCCAAGTGTTGTGTGAATTTGTTATACACAAAGAGGAGAGGCGAAAGACACCTGATAAAGTAGAGACCTACAGATTGTGCTCCTCCCCTCTTATTAATACTGATTGGAACTGGTGGGAGATAGAAAGAGAACCAACACAGCCCAGTGCCTCAAACCCGTAACTCCAAGAGCTGATCCAGAAAGATATTAAGAACACACAAATACATGCATGAACTGCAATTCTTACTAATTTAATACACACATATTACATAAACACACACGATTTGCAACTTAATCAATGCCTAATACATAACTATGCCCACGCACAACCTTCAACTCTTAACGTATTTAATGAATGCAGAATACATAAATACACACGTACAACCTGCAACTCTTACTAATTTTATAAACGCATTGTAAGGTTCAGAGATGCGCTTAAGTCAACACGGGACCAAAGAGAAGGGCTTAAGTGGAGGCTTGTAAGAAGTAATAGCTGTAAATAAACATCTTTATTTTGATCAAAGCAAATCGCTGGTTGGACCATTCCACAACATACAAGCAAAGAGCATGCAGAGAAAGGCCACACTTTCAGGGAAGTATGGTGTCCTTTTTTGTGGGAGAGTTAACGGTAAGGCACCCCTTCCTTAATTAATCCACATCTTGTAATAATTAGCTTACTTATCAGACAGTGACTTCCTTGATTAAATCATTCCACTCATATCTGCTGAGGTATGTGGGTATTTGCTTAGTTTAAATCCTGTTAAGAACCAGGGTATGATAAATGATTTACTTCTTTAAGAATACTTGTTTGTCTTATTCGTGTTTCCTGTTTTCCTGATTCCTTGCACGTATGATCTGTAATATATGCTACAAATAAAGTAGCATAGGCACAGTTAAAGAAGCTAAACTAGAGAGACGAGCGTGAGCTAAACTAAGTTAGAGACACAAGCTTAAGCTGTGCTGGTGCGTAGAATCTCAACCCTGTGTCCTGAATCCTTCACTTTTTATACCTTCAGAGATATCAGTTTGGTACCCAATTCTGGCTCAACAATCTTACCTCATCCCTGGGTATCCCTTTGTTCTCTTCTATCTTATCTGTTACTGGGCCCCTTGGTGCCGCAGGGACCAGGACTGGGCGCTTAACAACACAGGTCAAAAGTGTAAGCCAGAGCTGGAGGCGAATGTGTAGCAGGGCACCCCATACGTGCCCGATGTGTGAACCCTGACAGGCAATGATATATGCAGCTTCTAACCTGAGGTATGCACCAGGCATTGGGTTGCACAGAAAAAACAGATTCAGATTGATGGCAGAAGCACATGTTTTACAGTTGCCAAATGCTTTACAGAGGCCAAACGCAGGTTAAACTAATTCCACTACTAGCAAAAGCAATTCTTACAGAAGCAAATAGCAAGTTAACCTATTGTTGTTGTTGTTGTGATGATGATGATGATGATGTCCTTTAACCTAATTCCATTATTATGTCCCTTCGGCACGATGCATGTACGCATACACGAGTTGCGACTTAATCCGACGCACTTGGGCTGCCGGAACGACGAAAACCGAAAGCAGCCCCCCGTCCCCGCCCCCAAACCCACCGGGGATCTCCGAGACGGCGTCCTCCTCTCGTCCGGTCGAGGCGAAACCCTTAGAATTCCCTAAGAGAATCTCGCGGTGCTTGAAACACTACATTTCCCAAAGTGCTTTGCTGTCACCCAGAGACGCTCTGAGAATTCCAGCGCTCCTTTGCCGCCCGGCTTGTTGGGCGGGCGAGCTCCGCGGCCCTTGGGAGGGCTGGGAGGGGCTGAGCGCGCCCGTTGTGAGGAAATGAGCGACGGTTTCTGAGCCGGAGAGGCGGCACCGGCCTGGCCTGTGAGGGAAAGGAGACGAGCGAGCCAGGCCTGGCGATGAGTTGTAGCTACGGAGGCGGAGGGGCGGTTCGCTCGCTCCTGGAGCTGTAAGTGGCCGATCCTCTCAGAGCCTCCCCACACCGAGGAGATTTCTCTCCCGAAGCCTGAAACCCCCTTCTTTCATCCAGCCTCGCTCTGTCCCGCCCCTGGTTGCTCTGCGGTTTATTTCTTGGTTGATCGGCTAAATAACGGGACCACCCCCCTTGCCCCTCAGGAATCTTAATATTTTAGGGGAACGCTGGCAGTTTCTCTCCGATGTGCCTTTTTCCGTGAAGGAAAATGGTGGAGGTGGGAAGAAAGTCGGCTCAGCAAGGAAGCCGAGAAAGCTAACTGACTGACCTGAGGTGAAACAATGATAAAAACAAAACCAAAAAGGAAAAAAAAAAAGCGTTCGCGTTCAGAATAAGAGAAAGGCCAAGGCATTAGGATCTCGGCTCTTGAATAAAAATGGCAAAAATCTGATGCCAAAGCAAAGGTCGACACACTCGTTTCCTCTTCTGGCTGTGGCGCTAGCGAGGGTTTGTATTCCAACAGGTATTTCTGAGAAGCAGGGTGAAGGGTGACCGATGCATTTAAATTTCCAGGATCAGATTAACTGCATCGTAGGATTTGGGGGAGGGTGTCAAAATCTCTGGCCAGGTAGTATCATTTTTGCCCATGCTTGTGTTATGACACCTGTGCCCTCCATCTCACAGATTTCCTCCCTCCTTCCCCACATCACATTTTCTTTTAAGGAAACTGGCATACTCAAAGAGTTTGCCAATCATTATTATCTTTGCAAAATCCTAAAAAAATGGTCAGCGGAGGATGGCAAGGGTTTTTCATTTTTAAAAGGAAGATCTGGGAAACCACAGATTAGCTGGTCTAACATCAAAACCTGAAAAACTCTGGAGTAATTGATACATAAGAGTCTTGAGAATAATTATCAAGTTATCATGGGCTTATCTTGCGCAAGTAACTTATCTCATATTTCAGTGGTTACTTATTTATTTCACAAGCAACCACTAGTCTGGTTCATTGAGAGTTATCACTAAACCAGTGAGAAATAAATTTACTCCATATGGCTGCTTATAAGAGGTTGAAACTGATAGCTTTGATTTAGATCACACATCATAAGCCACACTTGTCCTAATCATGGATTTTTTTAATAAATTGCTGTTGATTTGGTTTACACATGTTTCTTTATGGTTTATTGCAAAATATAAAACCAATCTCACCTGTCGCTGAGAAATCTCTAGCAGATGCGTGAATATCTTCAAAATTCTTCAGAGCAGAGTTTGAAATTTAACAATTATATAATTTATCTCACTATAATCCAATCAGCACCCATGAGAAGCATGTTTGTGACTAGAACCTGTTTAATATTACTGTATTTCATTTGTTCACATTCCTGTTTGTGACTACTATACATTGTGCATGTCTATAGTGAAGTACCCTAAATATATATATTTTTTTAAAAATGCTTGTTTTTGTACTAGGCTTTATGTTTATAAAAAGAAGCCATGTGTATTGCTGAGTAAGACAATATGATTTTATATCTGATACTGCAGCCACTGTAAAATATTGTCAACAAATAACTGTTTTTCTTTTTCCTCCTCAGATGCCTTCATTGTTTAACAAGAAACATATCCAGGTATGCTGCAGATATTAAGTCTTTGCCTCCCAACATAAAAGATAAGCTGATTAAATCATTGAGTATCCAAGGATGGATAACAGATACAAATATAAGCATGGTAAGTTTCCATTTAGATCACGGTCTTTGCTACTTTTTCAGCATTGTGACTTACAATGGAGATTCATCTGTAAAGTGATATGCAGAAGATGCTAAACATGAGAGATAAATTGTGGCGCTCTTGAAGGGTTTGAATTGCTATTAATCTTACCCATGGCCATACTTTCAGGTAAAGAAATAGATGTTATTGTTTGATATAAATGGAGTTGTTACAGAGCATAATTCTTGCTGGATGAAGGACATGTTAGGGAAGATATATTAAAGAACAATAAATGTGATAAGAAAAAGCTCAAAAGAAATATTTAGGTGGCTGATAGGTGAGGCAAATTGTTCCAAATTATTCTGTTTGCAGGATGTTACATACCCCAGAATGCTTATACTGCAAGCAATGCACTAAGTCTCGCTAACCACTATTTTATATCAAAATAGGTTGACATCTAATAGTTTAACAATAGTATTCTAGACTATGTTTTATATGTAACCAATGACAAATGAATCGTAGAAACTATATATATGCTGAGTTTTGTTGTCTCAGCATGAAGACCCCTTCAGACCCTTCTTTGAAGATTGTGTCTTCTAAAAGAGAGTATGAAGACTGATACTTCTTCCACCCTGGGGATGATGAGAGTTGCAGTTCGGAAGCCTTTGAAATATGTGCTTGTTTATTTTTAGTTTAGCATGCTGTATGAATCTAGCTACTATAGATGATTTGTAAATTTATAGCTTAGCATATTATGTGAATCTAGTAAATTGGAGATTATCTCTTGTTAAAACATGGCTTAGAACAGTATATAAAACTGGTTACCATTTTTTAAAATAAACTGACTTTTTACTTTCAGTGGAGTGTTAAAATGTTGATGAATAGTTATGATTAAAAAGCTACAGTTTCAGAATCCTACATAGCATTATATGCCACATAGCATTATTCCAACATAGCATTATATGTGACCCCTGTGAATGAGCTGTCTCAGGCCAGACATATTACCTACTCTGAGGAGTAGTTGCAAGGGGCTTTTTCTAGGATTTATTAAATATAAGTAATGACAGAAAAGGCATTTCTGCAAGTAAATACCCAGAGCAATGAAGTCCTAATTCCTAGAGAGCTTGCCTGCAATGAGTTCCAAAAGCCAAAGTGGGAGGCAGAAATATAGTTAAGTCATGGTCCAAAAGTCCAAACGTGGATCATCAGCCAGTCTAGTGTTTAAGGAATAGAATATCCATAGATAACAGGCTTGAAACACCCATTTAGTTTTGTTTTATTAACATTTTCAAAAAGTAAAATCTGATTGAGATACTTTGCATTTTTAGATTCTTCACCCTGCAGTGGAGGCACTGGATCTTCGAGACTGTGATATTTCAGACTATGCCTTGCAACAGCTTTGTAACTGCAGGCATCTTAAAAAGATAAATGTAAATGTTTGGAAAAACAACAGGCTGACCATAACTTCTGAAGGTATACTTTCTTCACAATGGTTATTTAAAAGAGCACTGGGAGATACAAGTGATGGCTATTTGGGTTGTTTGTTATGTTCTATTTTAATTTATATGTCTTACAGATTGTTTTAAGTAAGTAATCTAAGGAGCAAAGATAGGAACAGAAACTTTTAAATGGAAGTTAGGACATTCCATTTATGAGTGCTAGGCGCAGTGTATCTATACTGACCTATATTTTAATACAACTTAATTATGTACTTGGACACCATAGCCCACATTTTTCCAATGAAATGTTTCCATTTTTCTTCCTTTGTTCTAAAAGAGCAGTCTGTACTAATAATATACAAATAAATATATCAAACCTTATTAGTATTTAAATCAGACTATCCATTCAGGAAATCTAAAGATAAAACTATAATAAACTAAGTAAGACTCATCAGTGAGAATGGCAGCATATAAATTTAATATATAGATAAACAATCAGTACAGTTTATTTAGAATGTAATCACCTTAATACTCAGTCACAACAATCAACAAGGATCTATTGGCAAAGACAGAGATTTCAAGTTTTTAATACTTAATAGTCTGAAGATTAACACCATAAGCATGCATTCGCAACCACGCTATCGCCCAAATCCTAAAAGAAACATTGTGATGTTGCTCTGACCTTTTGTGCTTACGTTGTGATATCGCACACAAGAATGTTAAATCTTCATTAGAAGTATGTTTGTCCTTCTGTTACAAGATCAAGGTGTGTCAGAGGAAAAACTTGATTATGAATGTAGCTGCACTTACCGGTAATAACAATTGAACAGATAGCACAACACAAAAAGTCTCACTTTAGAATTCAGAGGTTTATTAGAATTTAGAGCATAATAAACATAAAGCACACATTAATCACATTTCAATGAGAGTCAGTCAGACAAGCAGTCAAGGGGACGGCTTGAGACTGATTCAACACCTCCCATTCTTCACTCTTGTCTTATATACCTTAAATCCACAAAGACACATGACTCAGGATTCTGCCACCTTGCTATAGCAACAGGGCAGTTGCTCATTTCTTCAGCCTAAATGTCACAACCTAACTATTTTTATATATGTGACCAGTAAGTTCCTCTTTTCACACAATCTTAGCTCATCACATCTTGCCAGCTAAGCAGCTATCCTGCTTGCGCATTTTCAACATACACAGCACAATTTCCACATACTCACAAGTCCATCACACAGGCACCACTGACTTTTCATAAGTTAATCAGTCTTGTTCTGTGTGCTGGGTCCATGACCCCCAATATCTTCACAAATACAGCCATTCCTTGATTATAATATATGATACAATATGTTAAAGCAGGTTTTAATATTCCTTAAGTATTGCAGGTAATTTCATATTAATGTTGGATCTAGTCCAAGTTTCCTGAGATAACAGCAACCTAGGGAACTGGATCAGGGACAGCATCAGTAGCATTTAGGTATGGGGGCCCTTTTTGCAAGCTTCCCACAGGTGAGATGTTAAGATATTGAATGAAAGACTCAAAAGAAACATTTAAGCCATCAAATCCCCCTTTCCCCATCCTGCTCAGTGTAGCAATCCAAATTAAATGCTAGTAATCTCAGACAAATGTAGTCTAACTTCTGCATAGGCAGATCCAGTGAAGGGGAACCTAGTACTTTTGGAACCCTGGAGTTCCAGGGAGCATGGTTTGAATAACACAGCTCTATAACAACAGGCTGGGAGTATTTTAGGATCTCTTTCAAAGGTCTTCTCCAGTTATCTGCTTTATAGTTCAGATGTAGCACCTGAGAAATTAATGGGAAATTTGAAAAACAAATAAAGAGAATGTACACACATATGAATCGTTGTGGATCCATTATCCTATGATGATAGATTTTTTAAAAAGTATTGAAGAATGGTATGCTGATAATGAACAGATGGTCCAATCTTGGTTGAGGAAATTACTCTCTTAAGACACTTCCCAATTATTGGGTTATAAAGTTCAGAAAAGGAAATATTGATTTTCTTTAAAAATCAACAAAACAAAATCCTTTACATTATGCAAACTAAAACTCAATGAAATCAAACTTTTGTATTTAAATGTATGGTAATAGAATTCTATCTAGAGGAGAAAAACTTGCCTTCCATCTCCAACAGGAGTTGCAGCACTGGCCTTATCATGCCCCTATCTGCGGGAAGCCTCCTTTAAGAGATGCAGCAACCTAACAGACAGTGGAATCCTTGCTCTTGCCCTCAACTGCCCCCTTTTACAAATAGTCAACATAGGTGGATGCTCCAACATCACAGACACATCCTTACAAGCCCTTGGACAGAACTGTAGATCCCTTCACAGTGTTGATTTCTCATCAACCCAAGTAAGAGTGAAAAGCATTATTACAACAGCATCTTCTCTCATATATATATATATATATATATATTTATACATTTTTCTTAACATGTATAAGTATTTGGTAAGCAGTGTATTGTTTGGGCCATTTTACATATACATAATTCTAGTAACAATATTCTTTACTTGTATATAATAGTATTCTTCCAGTTTCTAATTTCTACCCTTATTGATAAAACAAATGCCAAGTTAAAAAGTATTCTGTATCTTCTTTATCCTTTACCTTTAATGTTAACCTATCGATTTCTGCACAGTCTAGTATTTTTTTGAATATATTTTCATCTTTAGGAGTTTCCTCATTTTTCCAGTATTGTGCAAATACAATTCTCGCTGCTGTCAAAACATGCAATATTAAATATACATTCCCTTTGTTGCAATTTTCTGGCAATATACCCAGCAAAAATATTTCTGGCTTTAGATCTATGTGTTGTTTTATCATTTTCTCTAACCGTGTATGTATTTTGGTCCAGATTTTTTTTTTGCTTTTGAACATGTCCACCACATATGATAGTACGAACCTGGTATCTGGTTGCATTTCCAACATTTGGTGGACATACCTTTAAACATCTTTGCTAGCCTTGCCGGTGGCCACCTATAAAATATTACAGCAACATCTTGAAAAATATTGTAAGCAAACAAAATAATTCATAAGTAATCTCATAAGAACTTTTGGTATCAGAATTAGGATTCTAAAATCAAAAGGGATCAAATGGCTGTCTTAATAATTGGAGATACTAGACTGTTCTTTGTTTGGTTTTGGTAGGCATTAGATTCTGGGTTCTCAATGTGATGCCCAAGAAAAGGAATGTGCTCCATTGACATTTCAGTTTAAGTCCGTGGAGGTTTAATGATAGGTATGATGCTGAATGTGCTTTAAACATGAGTAAAATCATGAAAGTAAAAAGGAGGCAGCTAGCACTGTGACCCTGGAAAAGAGACAAATAACAAAAACTAGATAGTTGTCTTTGTGTAGTGTGAAAGGAGGCAGTATATAGGCACAATACATTTCACTATTTATGGTAGTGCTAATATCTAAGGTAGGAAAAGAGCTCCATTTGCTTAGAAGTGTTGCATTCAAATGATCAGGCAGATTATACAAGGAGTTTCAGTTGCGGGAAGACACACCAAACAGATGTCCGAGCTCCCTTTTTATTTAGCACCGCTTGCTCATCGCAGTCGCGGATAGGGTACCAAAACCTCATCTGATCTTACTTGTAAGATTGGTTAACATATGTTTGGGTGTGCTCGTGATATCTTCATGCTTAGCTCGTGTTACATTCAGCTGACTTCCTCAGACTCATTTCCTTAAAGTCATCTACGTGCCGATTCTCTCAGCTGCAGTTTATCTAGAGCGGATGCATATGTTGACGTAGCCCTTCCTGGTGTGGTTTGCCAGCTACCGAGAAGGCCCATAATCCCCACATAGAAGAATGCAGGGATATTATAGTAAGGCCATCCCCTAAGTACTACCAGAGACAGTTTAATGGTAGAGGTCATAGTATGATTTGCTTTATTTATTGTTTCTATGTAACAAACCAAAGAGATATAATGTGTAGCTTTGTTCAGTGCTCTGCATTGTTCCTTAGTAATCATTGTAATATATTCCATTTCAATTGTTTCCAAACACTTTGGTTTCTTAGTAAAGTGGGCAGTTTTTCATACAATATGTCTATGAGGTTCCCTGTCTAATATGACTGCTATTTAAAGCAGCACATTGTTAAAAATCTCTGGGTGTTCAAAGTAGATGCTTTTGAAGTTAAAGTAGATCTGCTTATCGGACCTGCAAGCTTTTATAGTTAGATTGGGCTAGGACATGGGCCACACCTGGCTTTGATGTTGCATGCAAATATCCGCACTCCAAGACAGTAAGCAGAATGCAGGATAAAACTCACATTTGATTTTTGAATTCATACCTTAAGTTAATTAAAATTAATTATTCAATTACATGCAGCTAATATAATTGGTCCCCATGTATTTAATAAGTGCTGTCTGAAAAAAATGGGTGGAGACCATCTGGCCAGTCCCATCTGGGTTGCCAAAAAGTGTCCCAGCTCAATACTGGGTCTATTGCTCAGTATGTTCTTTACCCAAATTGAATGTACTGAGGTGGGGATTATAAAATAAGCTTTAATTTGCAGAAGAAAGCACACAGGAAGATCTCTCTCAAAGCCTAAGAAACCCCCATTCTCAATAACCACTGGTGGGTTTTTTGCAGCATTTTATCACAAGCTGCAGCATGCTTAATGTCACAGGATCACAAGTTGTTTTCCTGTAATGTCTTTACCTTATTAGTGTAAAGTGCAGACAGGTTAACCACAAAATTACCATAACTGTCATTTCAGCAGTACCATAGCATAGCTGCCACCAATGTACTTCCTGTTTAACAATACACTTTTTTCAGCGATATGTTTTTAGCTATATGTGCAAAGGTTTCCTGTTTATCCTTTATTCCTTATCTCATAATGCACTGGGGATTACAGTTTAGCAAGCTAAAACTGAAACTATAACTGAATGTTTATTGATATTGAAGTCTTCTCTACCATATCTACCTCTTTCAATCTCTTTTCGTATGGCTTAGTTTCCAATCCTGTATTCATCTTTATTGTCTGTTGCTGAAATTTTGATGCAAAGTGCCTCATTTGTGATCCGACCAAAGCAGAGTAATGTGGAATAATAATTTCACATGGATTGAAAAATAAAATTCTGTTGATTCATCCTAAAATTGCATGCATCTGCTTTACAGTCACATAATCCTGCTGTTCATTTTTTGTTTGCTATCAACCACAATTCCAAGATTTGTTTCTACAAGTATTATTAAGACAGGTATCCCTCATCTTATACGTATGCATTCTATCTTTGTACTCTAAGCTTCAGACTTGTTTAAATTTCAGGGTTTTTTCCAAGCTTTTATTTAATTGGTTTAGATTATAAAAACGTTGACTTTCCTTGCTAATTAAAGAACCATTATTCTGGCCTTGGTATTTACTGTACTTTGTTTTTAATGCAAGTTACTTTGAAAACACAGATAAATAAAAAAGCCAATAGATTGTATATAGATTAATATTTTGGCTTCCGTTCAATAAAAGATCCTTTTTTCCATTCAGGTCACTGATGATGGCGTAATAGCTCTTGTTAGTGGAATGTGTTCAAACAATTTAAAGGTAACATTTGGATATGTTTAATTAAAGTTGCTATTAGTAAGTTACATATGTGGGGGCGGGGGTGGAGAAAATTGCCACATCAACACAGAGGTATTTTTACCAACATTGAAGGGTACTTTTTAAATTGACAGCTGTTGGGTGAACTCAACAGAGAAGTGTGCCAAAATTAATGTAGCTCATATCACCTTTCATACATAATGCTTATATATTACATAAGATAAAATCTTGTTTATGTAAAATCTTAAAATGAGTATTATCAACTACTAAACATAGTATGTTGTTTTTCACTAGTACTATTGGGCAGTAAATATATCTTAAAAGTTGTTTTCCAGTTTTTGTCTGTGGTTGCATATTATTCACATATGATTTCCTGTGTGCCAAGGAATGCATAGGCAAGAATAGATTTATAAAGGCTGAGTCAAAGAATTTGGCTGATATACGTTTAAAACACACAAAGACTGTAACATACTTATTCAGCCCCTTCGATTTCTGTCACTTGTTCTTCATTCTACATTCTCACTTTCTCCATTTCCTGAATTGGATATTGTGACTTGTGGGACAAGGTGTTCAAAAGAGAATAGCACTCAGTTGGGACATTGGAGAACCTAACAGATTCATATAGTTCCATGAGCTGCAGTCTACGAGATCTCTTTTGAAATACCAATGCACTACTGCAAGAGACTAAAAAAATAGATATAAACAAATCCCTACTAGAGCAATCAAAGCTGTTTGTAAAATCAGTTTTCCCATGCTTTCAAAATTTAGCCAGCCCAAAAGTATATTTTATCACTACTTTCTGAATCTAAAATTAAGGTAGAGGTGAGGTGAGATTTTTCTCTAACTCATATGCTGCTTTCTTCATGTCATGATATACTTAATATATTACTGAAATACAGAAGAGAAGGAGGCTTTTATCACCTTTGTTTTTATTTTTGTTTTGGAAGCAATGAAGAGAGATATTATTAAGAAAAAAATCTGGTAAATTTCGATGTACTCTTGCATATGAAATTGAAATTACTCTGAAGCAATTTATCTCTTGAGAGATTAGGGAATACCCATTGCTTCATGAAATTGTTTGATACATTAGTCTCTTCTATAATTTCTCTTCTAATACCCTTCTTATTGTTCCAACATATTTCGCAAAACAGAGATTTTATTTAGTTAATTAGTACTAATTAACATTAGCTACTAATGGCATTATTCTTTATCCTTAATAGGAGATCCATATGGAACATTGTGTTAATTTGACGGATATAGCTGTGGAATCTGTCCTCACATACTGCCCTGTGATATATATTCTGTTGTTTCATGGATGCCCACTCGTAACAGGTGATTTGAAATCTTGACTAGAGTAGATTTTCCTAGATGTTCACTGAAAACCATATCAAGTGGCATCAAAATGACATTGCATGCATTATGATATCATGAGCTGCAGAATATCATGTGCATGACATAACTTGGCTTTGAATGAAAACATAACTTCTTTAAACAATATATTTAAAAATGGAAGTCAGTAAAACAGGGCAAAGCATTAAATGCCAACTATCTTTTGTATTTTAGAACTACTATTACCCTATCTAAAATCCAGAGCGAGGTTAAAACAAGAGTCCTCCTACGATTGTAAAACTGAATAGGAAAGCCCTAGTTAATCTCTTTAACTATTTAAACATATTAACAGAATCATACTTAAAGATATTAACAAAGTCAGATTTGCTGAGCACCCAAAGGAAAATTTGTAAATAGCAACCCACACTAGAAGGAATAAGGGAGAGTTGAAAAAGGCATCACACAAGCCAAGACTTATTGTGTCTTTTGCATACACTGTCTAATTATAATTTGGTGGTATGTTTAAATACCGCCATGAAGGGGATTTTTTAGAGATATTGTTGCTAATTCATTGGCAGGAGATATATTGGATTTATTTATTTTACTTTGATTTATAACCCACCTTTTGTACAGTAGCTCAAAGCAATGTACATACTGCTCCTTCCTCCTAATTTTCCCCACAACAACCCTGTGAGGTAGGTTGGGCTGAGAGAGCAAGTGATCCAAGTCCCACACTGAGCTGCCATGGCTAAGGGTGGACTAAAATCTGAGATGCCCCATTAAGTACTATATCACACTGATTCTCTTATTATTTTATTATCTGATATTTATCTTACTATTGGCTGTTGTTAGAGTTTTAACATTCAAACTCATATCTTCTCAGTAAGAAACAAGATTGATCTCCTTTTCCAATAGTTTCTTTGATTTCCACGGATGAGGATGTAATATAATTATTAGCATTTATATAGTGAAAGGACCTACTATAAAATTAATTAAGAATGTAATAATAGGAACAGATTCTTTCTTGAAACAAAAATGTGTCTTAAAAAACTGCTTTATGTGGTTCTCCATGTCAAGAATGATCTAGGTTAGTGTGTTTTTCAATATGGCTGGCTGGGGAATTCTGGGAGTTGAAGTCCATCCATCTTCAAGTGGCCAAGGTTGAAAAACATTGATCTAAGTTGTAATTTCTAAAGGCTTGAACAACACAACTAGGAATTACATATTGTCTTTAGTTTATATATGAAAACCATTTTAAAGAGCTGATGGAGTTCAGGAAAAGATGGCACGAAAGTCCACTCTTGCTTCAAAGTTTGTGCATTCTTTGCTGTGCTTTCACCATTGAAGCACTTTGGCCTTTCTTTTTTCACACTTTCTAGAATACGAGTGTCAAACTCGCCGTATCATGTTGCCGTCACGTGATACTTCGTGACATTTTTCCCATTCGCTGAGCTGGGGGGCGTGGCCAGCATGTGACACATCCGGCCTGCTGGCCGCCAGTTTGATAGCCCTGTTCTAGAATTATTGATTGAAAGTTAAAGCATGTTTTCATTCTCTGAATTCCTGCTCTGGGGAACTCCTGCCATTAAGAGAGCCATAACATGCTTATAAAATATGCGGAGGATGAACACCTTGTAAAAGCCAGCAAAATATCTAGTAAATATAATAAATCAACATATTGAATTGGATTTTGGTTATTTATATACTGGTCTTGTAGAAAAATAGCTTAAAGCCCATTCCTTCCCACTACTATTTGTTTAGTCTTGTTCCCTGTCATAAACATTTCCTTAACCTTAAAAATAAAAATTAAATATACTTTATTCGCAGATCGTTCCCGAGAAGCACTAGAGCAGCTGGTTGGACCCAAAAAATTCAAGCAGGTTTCATGGACTGTTTATTGATTTTTGTTTAAAATCCAAGGCATTACTTTTCATTTTCTCTCCCCCCCCCCCCCCAAAGGACCATTTCTGAGACTCTTCTGATTAATTTGTATATTTGCTGTTGATACTGTAGTCTCAAGTTGGAGAAGAGCAAACATGCTATTCATGTTTGTTTTTCTCCAAGTTAGATTATATCAGTGTTCTGCATTTTTGTGTTCATGGAAGCTTTAGGGCTGTACTTCTTTAAAAAAAATGACACTTTGTACCAATAAAGGACCAACAGTGAATAAGGGAATGCAAAAAGCAGAGAGAACACCAGTAAGCTAATGGAGCTCATATCATGGAAGCATCTTCTTGTGCTGCCTGCACTGCTGTTATTTAGGTGGAGACCAATTCTACTTCTAGGCGTCCATTGTAACAGGAGCCATGATTTGTTTGTATCTAAATAAAACCTTCAAGTTGTACAGTGCATGCATTTAATTTAATTCTATTAATAACCATTCATAGAATGTGTTTGTAGAACTCAATATTGTTATTTTCAAGGCAAAAAACTAATGTGGGATGCCATATTCCACTCTAATTAAGGAGTTTTTATTTATTTGATTTGCAACCCCTTCCTTCTTCTCAACTACCTATTAAAGGCAACTTACAGTAATATTCACTGAAGTTTTATTTTTGAAAGCGTTTGCCAAAATAAACATGTTAGTATGAAAGCTGATGCAAGACTCTTGATTACTTTTGCTACAGAAAACTGACATGAATACTTTTTGGAAAATACCCCAGTAAGATATTATCATTGTCTTTAGTAATAAGAAAAATATTGACCAGTATGGATTTTGACATTCTCTAGATAAATGTAGTTTTCCCTTTATCGTTTATTAGTATTAATTATTGAAGAATAAGGATTCTTCCTAATCAAATAATATAGCACAACTTTAAGAATTCTCATCCAGCACTCTTTAGGACAGCACGTGGAGTACAGTGAGACAAAATATAGAAAATACAAAGCTTGATCAAACCTATGTGAATAGTTGCGTTGAAGCAGAAAGCAGCCTTTGTGAACATATTCAGTAATTGCTTCTTCAGATAATAATTAACTTAATAGAAGTCAAGACAGAAAGGTCCACTTGTTTGCAAACATGAGTAACAACAAAGTCATGCCAGAATGGATTAGATGATATTCCATTTCAGGCCATCAAGTGTGTGATAGAGTGGCTGACCAGACATGATAGATAAGAACCAACGATCGAAGATCAAACATTTATTCTCATGGGTGTGTGTATTATAGAATAGTATGAAAAAAAGAAATATTCTGAAGATCAAAATACAGCAAACTGTCTCAAGTTTTCCCCATTTCCTAGATGGGTCATCCACTGACTACCCAGTACCAACAACTAGCTATCAGGTATAGTGCCTGAATTTAGAAGTTTTATTAGATATAAAACAGCTGTTGATGGGCCACCGTCTACAAATAAAATTTATTTTAATTCGCATAAGCAGTATTGTGTATATTTCTTAAATTGTGCATTATCAACCACAATCAGGCAAAGTTTTTCGTACTGTTGTTTCTAATATGGCTGCAAATAAAGTGTTTTAAACATATTGGAATATACATAGTGATAGAGGCTAAAATCTCAATGTATGAGAACTGGAATTCAAGAGATTCAAAGTAACATCAATTGATGTAATACATCCTTCTGAAAAATTAAGGCTGATAATTCCAGATAAAAGTTTTGGTTGAGCCGTTGTATTCTTCCGGTGATGATTTAGGGAGAGCATATTCACTAACTTTGTGCAACATTCTCTGAATTTGGTTGGTCACAAAATAGGGTCTGCCAGGATCCCCGATCAGCAATTCAGTCTTATCATCCTGGATGCACTTCTTCAACCATTCAGAGAGGCTGTCTGCAAGTTCTTCACTGTAAAACATGTCCCCTAAGACAATAAGGTCCCACTTGCCTACATCTGTACCAATCAGGTTCTCTGTTAAGACAGGGATGGGATCTATGTTGTTCAGTTCACAGTTAAGCACCATGGCAGCAGCTGCAACTGAGGTACCAAGAAAATAAAAAATCAGTGTCAACATTATTTCTCTCAAAATGCCAAATTAACAATTAACTTTGTACAATTAAAATGTTGGGCAATTTTTTTTGTTTTTCGATTGCTGTAGGAAGAGTGCAGAAAAGAGCTGACAAATGTGACTTGAAATTTTGATGTAACCTTGTAAAATGTAAATTTTAGGTTACATTTCCTAAAAAAAATCTGATGCAAGGTAATGTTCTTGCTTCCTAGTAAAAATATGCTTGCTGCTTGCCTTCCCACTTCATTTATATTAAGTCAGATGCATTCTCCTAGATACAACACTTTGCCATCTCTGATTATTAGTTAAGGTTTTAAATGCAAGACTTCAAAATAAGACCAACTGATAGGTTTCCTACGGAGGACACTATAGTATCATTGCCTCAAGTATCTCCAGGTGGGAGAATAAGGTATTTGAAAACAGTTCTTTATATCAGTGTTTTTCAACCTTGGCAATTTTAAGATGTGTGGACTTCAATTTCCAGAATTCACCAGTCAGATGGGAGTTGAAGTCCACGCCTCAAAAAACTGCCACCGTTGAGAAACACTACTTTGTATAGAGCACTGCCAGGTATAGACACCATAGCATTTCTAGTACTCTTTCCATGGGAGAGTCAAAAAAATACACATTTGCTGAAGGAGATGAGCTGCTCTCTTATTTTAAAGGCACTTATGACATGTAAAATTAAACCATTATGGCCTGTTAACTTTTAGCTTGGTTTGAGAGATGAATTCCATCATAACTCAGCATTGTCTGTTTTTTTTTGTTCACTTCCCATTGTGATTATAATTCTATTATGTGTGAGCTTGTTGAACAAACCATAGTTTAAGAAGCCTGAGTTATTATAAATGTAAATCTATGTAGACCTTTGGATGTTTGACACTGTAGGTTTATCCTAATGAACTTAGCTTGTCCTACATTTGGTAGAAAATATCTTACCAGGATCAATATCATTTGCAACAACTTGTGATGCTCCACATAGTGTAGCTGCAATAGCTGTCGCTCCACAACCACTTCCTAGATCCAGAACTTTCTTCTTCTGGGCCACTTTTGGATTATCAAGAAGGTATCTGAAAATGAATAGTTTAAAAAAAATCAATCTTGCAAAGTCTGTTGAGGTAATCAGCTCATTTCAAAATGTCTTAACTCAATTTGATCTGAAGTTTACATCTATAAGCAAAATGCTATAAACTTTATCTGTTAATATGAAAGTGCTTCATCATCAACTAGGATGAAATTATATGAGAGACCAAGAGAAATCATGGTTGTTGCAAATTTTTATTTTTACAAACCACGCGTCCAGCTGAACTTCAAGAGAGTGAGCTGCTCATCCTGCAACAAAAATCATATCCATTGGATAGCATTGAAAATTCAGGAGCTTGATTAATCCTAACCAAGGGAGCAAGAAGGCTACCTCTGGAATTCGTAAGTGGAAGGATGTGACACAGAGTTGAGGTTCTACGCACCAGCTCCTAGCTTAGCCAGTGCTCCTTTATTTATAGCAGACATTAGAGATTACAAATAAATAAATCATTTACCATATCCTTGTCCTCATAGGATCTAAACAAAGCCAAAACCCACATGCCTCACCAGATATGAGAGGAATGAAATATCCTGTGTCTTTGTTCTGAAGTTACAGTCTGGTAAGCAGTATATCTTGAAGGATTTAGTCAAGGAAGTCACTGTTGGACAAGTAAGCTAATTATTAATAGCACAAGATGTGGAGGTCAAGGAAGGTGTGCCATACCATCAACTATCCCACACTTAAGTAAATAATAAGTGGTTTGCTTTCATGAATTGTGCTACACCAGAAACTATGAGACACAAAAGCTAGGCTTATTAAATCAGCCAATAAAATCTTGGGCTGTATCACAGCTAATTAAAATAAAGGAGACACTACAATGGTCATCCCGGTGTACCTGGAATACTGGGTATAGGTCTGGTCAATATAATACAATACAAAATGCTGAGAGTTAAGACTAACAAAAGTTGATGAAGGGCTTAAAAACTGAATCGTGAAAAAGAGTTAAAGGAACTAAAATACATTTAAACTAAAAAAAAAAGATGGCTACAAGGAGAAACAACAGTCAACTTCCATTGTTTAAATGTCACAGCGAAAAGGGTGTGGATTTATTTTGTATAATACCTAAGAGTGAAGTGGATTTCATGGCTGAAATTAAACTTGAAAAGAAACAGTTTCCTGACCATGTGAAGCTACAAGGGCCTGCTTCCTGGAGTGATGGATGCATCAGTGGTGGAGGTTTTCAAGCTAAGATTGGACAGCAATTTCACTGAGATGGTCTCAGTACAGGATATCCAAGGTCACCTCTTTTCCAAACTCATGATTCTCCAAGATACTTAACCAAAACTATTATGGTGCTTTACCTACAATGATCAGCAGGGGCAATATTAACTGGATTCAGCTTGTAAATCCTAAATAGGACAAAACTGATCACATACTGCCATCTGGTGGTCAATATAAGTAAAAACAGCACAGGGTGTAGAATACAGACATAAAAATAGAGAAATTGTGAAAAAGAAAACCCTTTAAAAGGAGTTGTGGTAGAACTCATGTAACAGCTTGTATGTGATGGTATGGTATTTGTAACATTCCTATTTCTCTGATATGAGAACTTAAGAAAAGGGAAACCAAATTTAAAACAACATTATCACATTTTTGAGATTGAACACTACAAACTGGGTAGGACACATCTTATGCGTGGCTAGGACTGAAATTTTGGGAATATTTACATTATGGCTCTGCTTCTCACCTCATAATGGAAGAAAATTAGGGTCAGTTTTCATCATCATCTGAGAAAGATCTGATAACTTTGGGTAATGCGCAGAAGGCTGAGTCCCAGAATATATTTAGCAATAAGCCTTGGTTTATAGGTCACATTGTTTGTGTTCAAACAACTTTGTAGACACAAACAAAACCCACTTTGGTTAAATATGCTGCAGGAACCCAGTAAATACATTATGTTAGAAGAAAAATCAGGGAGGCCATTAGGTTGGGGAAGGTTGCCATACATGGTTATATCTTGTATGGGACAGTTTGGGTTTACTAAAGGATCAAAATGAAACTACCTCACCTATTTAAAGAGCTGTGGTGGCGCAGTAGTTAGAATGTAGTATTATGGGCTAACTCACTGCTCAGTGCCAGCAGTTCGATTCTGATTGGCTCAAGGTTGACTCAGCCTTCCATCCTTCCAAGATGGGTAAAATGAGGACCTATGTTGTTGGAGACAATATGCTGATTCTGTAAACTGCTTAGAGAGGGCTGTAAAGCACTGTGAAGCAATATATAAGTCTAAGTGCTATTGCTATTTATTAGGTTGATATCCTGTACAGGAACTGTTCAATCATTCTACCTTGTCCTCACAATAACAACCCTGGGCAATAGGTTGGGCTCAGAAAGAGCAATGAGCCCAAGGATGCCAACTCAGCCTTCTGGCTTTTGGTTGAACACCTTAACCAGTAGACTACACAGGGCTTCTTTGTTTAGAAGAATATTGTACTTTCAAGTAACACAAGAGCAGGAAACTAGTCAGCACCGATTAAAGTTTCCTAATGGTTCTGGGAATAAGGGGAGAAAAAAACAATTATGGCATTCATAAAAGGGGTGGAAATTTAGAACCTCAGGGCTGCAAAATTTGAAGAAAGAATTTGGCAAACTCAACCCAAGATCTTGTGATATGTGATGTGAGATTATCAAAATCTTTCAAGTCTTTGCTTTCTTTATTTGCTTCTGTTTCATTCCAAGGTTTTTAGGCTAATTCTGAGATTGCCATTCTCACAACTATTGAAATGGATTAAGCCTAGTATGGATGTAACTATATTGTTTCTGAAGACTTGAAATCATTGTTCAGTTGTACTTCTAAATCCACTCCTTAAGCTGCATGTATCATTTCAAAAGGCCTCAACTGCTCCAGAAGATATTATAATCCAGCATAATGATTTACGCAATAAATTCAATTTATTTGAACAATTTACCCCTTATAACAGGTGGCCTATGAAAAGTGCCTGGAAACCTCAATGGTCCACAATGCTGTAGCTAATTTAGTAACTAGGGACAATGATAGATAGCATATAGTTTCTTTATTAATCTAATACCACTGGCAACCAGTCCATGTACTGATTATGAGACTTAGGCTAGGTTTGCATTACACTCATCTATCAAGATTGTATCTTAGTGTGGTATGCAAATCCAACATGTAGTGAGTTTATTGCTGAGCTCACCTTCCCCAACTTAGACATCTTCCCAATGGGTGGATATCAACTCCCAGAATTCTCCACCCAACATGATCGGTACTGAGAACTGTGATAGTTTCAGATGACAAACTGAAGGGCAATTTATTTGAAGAACACTCATTCAGGGTATCAGGAGAACTGAGAAATAAAGACCTGGGATAAGGAACCTCTTATATACTAATATGCCTCAGGCTTTATAATATACTGTTAGGGGAAACCAGGTGAGTTCTGTTTTTACTATCCTTTAGCATGCTATTATAGCATCATTTAGTCAGCTTCCTATTAAACTGATTACACAGCAGGTAAATCTCAGCCTTGTGGTGTTCTATACCTGGATAATCCTTGGCCTCCTGGCCAGTACATTGCCCAGAAGGGCTCCGCATAGGGCCACAAAGCAGCTTTGTCATGCCAAAACCTGCAATTAGGGGTCAGAAGACGTAATCTTATTTCTGGGGTCAGGTTCCCACTGTCAATGATTTCAGTATTCTGCTCTAGGAACATTCTCAGCTCGGGATCTACATGTCTTCCTGAAGTTCTTCCATGGTAGCACCTCCAAACCAAACAGCCTCTCTGTTTCTGCTTCAAGTCTTTTCTAAAGCTGGGCCTACCACAAAAGTGTAGCAATCTTCTCCAGCCGAGGAAAACCATGTGTCCTTTTCCCTCTAGGCCAATGTCTTCCCAACTTCAATATAGATCTTTAAAAAATATTTGCCTGGAGCATGTCAAGATTCTCTAGTGTCAGTTTGGGAATGAGGAGATCTCACAATTCTGGCTTTCAGAAAGAACGGGCAATGAAAACAGAAGAACAGATTTTTTTGGTTCCTGAAAAGAAAAGAACAGATTTTTACTACACAGATTGTCATAGGTTAATTACTTAAATGAAAACTAAGGCAGGTTCTGTTTTTGTATATAGATGGCATTATTCTTGTTCCTGATTGATATTGTTATTCTTTTATTTAACCATCCCTCTCTGAATTATTTTATGAACATGGATGGAGGCTACACCCTGTTTAGTCTTCTCTGAGTGGCGGAATATTTTTGAACTTTGAATCTCTTACTTGCAAAACCTATGTTCCATCACTGACTTTGTTATGAATAGCATAAATTAAGTTTTAGTCGCACTTCTTCCTGATTATTACAGATACAAACGTTGCCTAGTTTTCCACCAACAGGTTCTCTTTTCGTTATAAACCCACTACAGATAATTATGTCTTTGTATGTATCTTGCAAATGCTTTATTTGTGTCCAAATCAAGAATTGGGAGTGGGGGGGGTGAGGGGTGGTTCAAAGGCCACATGAAAATCTTGTTGAAAGGGAGCATGGAGAAAGTAAATGTTGTCAAATAAAAATTGTGTGTTTCCAGAACAGAAAAAAGGCGGCTTTTTAAAAATCCCATACAATTCATTTTTAGTTCTTCACCTTCACCTCCTCCTTTTGGGCTCTCTTATTTTAAAACATAAAAATCTCCTTCCAAACAAGCTTGATGCTTAACAGCTACTTGGACATATCCACGTCATTCTCTTGGCAGCAATACAGAATTTTAAGATTTCCCCCCAACATCCTAGTTTAATTTACAACTCCAAGATATTCTGGTGATTTCCAATTCAAGAACTGGAAGAGATCAGCTAGATGTAGTGATACCAGTTTTACCTGTACATGTACCTCTTTCCTTTAGGCGCATAGTTGATAAAACACTATATTCCCATGTAATTAATATCCACCTTTACAACGGACATATCCAACACACCTTCCTCTTCCTATTTTCCCCAAAACAACAACCCTGAGATAATTTGGGCTTGAGAGAGTGGCTCAAAGTCACCCAGGTAACTTTCATGGCTAAGGAGGAATTTGAACTCATGGTCTAATTACTTTCTAGCCTGGTGCCTTAACCACTATATCAAACTGGCTGGTAATTATTGGAAATGTAGTATAGAATTAAGCAAGCATTTATTTTAGACATGAAAGAGTTAATTCTTTCTGTTCTATTCCATTTTTTTATTCTGTTAACTCTATTTTGTCCTATCCTTGGAATGAAACAAGGTATAAAATGGGATGATCTTTCTCATCTTCAATACACATTTAAAAAAAAAAATATTCTTTAACCTTGGGTAATCTTATCTTTGGCAAGAGGAGGTAAAGCGCTCCAAGAACAAGATCAGATAAACTTATCCTCCTTTCCTTTGACAAAAATCAAGTGAGACAAAGTTATGTGTGTGATCCAGATGTGATTAATTATGGAGTCTACATACACTGGTTGGAAACCTCCATGAGGTGGAACTTCATTACAGATATAATTGGAAATATGAGAGGGTCTGCTCCCCAACGTATCTTTGGGGTTTTCTGACTGGCAGAAAGGACATAAAGTCTTTTAAAGTTTTATTTAATTCATTAATGCAGTGTTTCTCAATCAACTTGAAGAAGTGTGGACTTCAATTCCCAGAGTTCCCCAGTCAGCAAGAAGAGGATGACTAGCAGCAAAATGGCTGAAGTCAGAGTGGCAATGAGTGCACCATTGAGAAACTTGAAAGGCCGGATTATGAATAGATCCTCTATGTCATGGGTGTCAAACTCACGGGGTCATGTTTCCGTCATGTGATGTTTAGTGACATTTTTCCCATTCATGGAGCTGGAGTGGGTGTGGCCTGCACATGACGCATCCGGCCCGCAGGCTGCCTCTTTGACACCTTTGATCTATGTGGTTGCTAGGCGTCAAAAATGATGTCGTGTCCTGAGAAGAACTGATGGAGATTTGCAAAAGTTTTATTCTGCACAGAAGAAAGGACCCAGAGGGATCATTCCCACCAGGCCTGTGCAAAAGCCACTCCCAACAGTACAGGTAGCCCTGAACTTACCCCAACTGAGCCCAAAATTTAAGTTGTTCAGTGAAAAATTTGTTAAGTGAATTTGTCCCATTTCATGACTTTCCTTGCCACATTTGTTAAGTGAATCACTACAGTTGTTAAATTAGTAACATGGTGGTTAAGTGAATCTGACTTAGCTTGTCAGAAGGTCGCAAAATGACTCCTGAACACAGCAACCATCATAAATATGAATCAGTTGTCAAGCACCTGAATGCAAATCACATGACCATGGGGATGCTGCAACGGTCGTAAGTGTGAGATGTCACTATTTTCAGTGCCATTGTAACTTCAAAGACTACATGTACAGTTTTTATAGGTACTTCTCCCTAAGCCCACCTCAAGCCAGCTCCTCTTAGATCATCTTATGGTCTTATCAAGTTTATTAATATTGCTTACCTTGCATTTGCAATGTCGAGCAATCATCAGCACACTTGCCCCTAATTTCCAGTAACAAGTAGCACAGCAGCCTCCTCCCCTTTAAGTTCCTCTTTTCACACAGCATAGCATTACTTTTATATATTCAGCAAAAATATTTATTTTTTAGCACAGTCATCTAGTTCAAAATGTATTTTAAGCACAGATTGAGGGTCATGATAGCACTTGAGATGTTACCTAGTTTGGGTAATGAAACATCTGCAAGAAAACAAGCAAGCTCAGAGAGCACCAAGGACCCCTCATGTCAACCCTG
>JANHFL010005761.1:0-12003 GCA_032468155.1 Oxyrhabdium leporinum | reverse complement strand
CTGCAAGAAAACAAGCAAGCTCAGAGAGCACCAAGGACCCCTCATGTCAACCCTGAGCTACAAATATTCTCCTTTATTAGTTCCCCAAATTTCCTGTTCACACCTTGTCCCATGTTTCAGCAAGCGTTTGCTAGGGATTTAGCTAGCGAAATTGTTTCTATTCCTCTCTATGCATGAACAATTAGCTACCTTCAATGCCGCAATGGTTACGTACCCACAGGAAGGCCAAAGAAGCCAAAGTTAGGAGAGGGTCCTAGAATACAGAGATTTCTGACTTTTCCCTCACATCTTCAATCAATAAGCATTTCTCACAGTGATGGATGTACAAGCACGCAAGCCAGACTACCTTCTACGTCCATGGTTTCCATTCCATAATTCACCAGACACAGCCACCATCAGCAGGAAGCAGGGCTAAACTACATTGTACCCAGGTGTAAATATGAATTAGCTTCACAAGCTCCTATAAGACTTTTGTTTCTTTGGATTGAAACAGCTGCCTCTCAGAAAGACCAGAAGGAGAACAAAACAAGAGAGTAACCCATTATGTCCCACTTATATTGAATTCAAACGCTGTTTTTCTGTATTGCATTACAAAATGCTTCAGTGTTGTTTGTAGACCATCCTGTGCATTAAAGTCACATGTTAAAATGCAAAGCGTCAGTATAGTATGCAAACAATTTCTAATCCCTCCCTGGTCCCTTCCAGCTTCCTTTCTCTTGTCAAAAGAGGGAAAACATTTGACGAAAAATGTTTCTTAAAAAAAAATATGGTGGATTCGAAGACTAAGGGGGGGGGGGGGGAAGCCTGGAGCCGCAGTGGGTACAAATGTGGTTTCTTCCTTTATGCTTTATAAATATATTCGAGTGATCTGAGGGAAAAGGGAGAGGGAGGTTATACTAACAATGCGACACATCCCACCCCCCCACCCCCCAAACAATCCCAGTTCTTGTTAATTCGGAGTTATAAAATATGACTATGAATAAAATCGACCTGGCTTGATTCTGAGATTGGTTAAACGCCGCAGGTATTAGGAAAGATCCCGACTCCTCCCTCGTTTTGTGAGTTAGATCGGTGTTTCTCGACCCCAGGACGTGTGGACTTCAACTCCCAGAATTCCCCAGCCGGCATGTTCGTTAATTTGGCTGGCTAGGGAACTTTGGGAGTTGAAGTCCACACTTCTTTAAACTGGCTGGTGACGAAGGCAAACGGGAGGCCCGTTCTCCATTTAGGAGCCGCCTTCCGCGGACAGACGGCCGAAGCGATTGGAAGCCCGGCCGCTGTAATCCCGCCGGCGCCTTACTTTTCAAAAGGCCTCAGGTTCAGTTTGGGAACAGGAAGTGTTAGGTTTGTGTTCCTACCCATTAGCTTCTCTTCGTGCCGGGGTCAAGATTCGACCCATCTGTTTTCTTCTAAGTAGTTTTCGGTCGTAAATCTGTAGAGATTCTCAGTCATCCAGGTCATGGTTGTCCCAAAGGTGCGTTTTCAGGCGACAACTGGACTTCCTTGTTTTTTTTCTTTGAAGAGGTTTCGCTTCTCATCTTCAGCTGCTTCCATTCCTCACTATCCTGTCAGAGCTGAAGAAGCTTCTTGGATGAGAAGCGAAACATCTTCAAAGAAAAAAAACAAGGAAGTCCAGTTGTCGCCTGAAAAAGCACCTTTGGGATTGGGATTATAGCTCCCATTGTTTTCAGCCAGCGGCTTATTGGTCGTGCTAGTTGAAGAAGCATGAGCCAAAGTAGGTGGGCAAGCGCTGCAATCTTCTCAAGTCTTGGGAAAGATTGAGTTTATTCTAGTTTTCACAGTTCTTTTAGGGTGGTGCTTCAAAGTTTATGCACTTTTTTTTTTTTTGAATTTTCAGTGTTTCTGCACAGGCACTTTTCCCCACATAGAAATGTGTAGGTTTGGATCGTTTTTGTTATCAAGTCAATGAACGAGTGTGATGTTTTTGATTCATTTGTTTAATTGGGTTTTCTCTCGCTTAGAACTTATGGAGAGAACAGATCGTGTTTCAGGCCACAATTATGCAGAAATATTGAAAACTGAAAAAGTTCACAAACTTTTAAGCGCCCCCTGTACCCTATGCTGGCCTTACAACAACTGCTACCCTGCGGTTTACTTAATCGTTTAGTCAATAAATAAGCCAAATTGGCAAGATTCATGCAATAAACTAAGCCATGATCCTTAGTTTGCAATCCCCCTTGGCTGAGCTCACCGACGGTGCTGGGCTAAAGACTATCGACAAGCAATGATTTCCTTGTTTGTATCCTCCATAGCTACATTGTACAAAGTAGCTGGGGTGATCATGTGATCAAAATCTGGACACCTGGCAACTGATGTACTTATGATGGTTGCAGTGTCCCAGGGTCATGTAATCACCTTCTGCAACCTTCTGACAAGCAGACTCAATGGGGAAGCCAGATTCCCTTAACAGCTGTACTACTAATTTAACAATTGCAGTAATTCACTTAACTGTGACAAGAAAGGTTGTAAAATGGAGCAAAATTCACTTAACTGTCTTGCTTAGCAATGGAAATTTTGGGCTCAACTGTGGTCTTGCGTTGAGGGCTACCTCTACCAATAAGCCTACACTACTTTAATATTCTACCAAAATACCCTAATTCATCTACTTGCTATAGTTGTACCAGTATTTATATTTAATTTGCAATCGTTCAATCCGTTTTTCCTTATCAAATACACATCATGGTATCTTCACATACAAACCTATATTTTAATAGGCCAAGGAATATAATATATACTGTAATATTATCAGTGGAAACACAAAAGTCAGCTGACTGCTCTTGTTGGACATGGAAGTTTAACAGGGTCAGACCTAGTTAGTAGCTGGACTGGAGACCACCAGAAAATCTAGGGTCTATAAAGTAGATTTGTGAGGCCAAAAAGCATCTTAGAAATTGGCAGTAGTGAACCATTTCTATCCTGCAGTCAAGAAAATACGTGGATGATGTGGTTGCAAGGAGCCAAGGGCCACTGTGAGCTGTTTGCCTTTGCAGGGTCAAAAAGAGCGAGTGAATGGGAATCAACTCATATTCCCATGTGGGAAGTCCTGTCCCCCCCCAAGATTGAAATATTTTGGGAAATATTTAAAAAAAAGGCAGAATATTATATTTCCCTAAAGGAGAAATGGAGAAACATGTTTTCAAAGGCAGAAAGCAGTCCCCAGTCTTTCTTAATAGTCTACCGCAGATGCCAGCACTTAAGGAGATAACGAGCTTATTGAAAGAGGAAGCCAACTATCTAGATGGCTCCGTTCATAAGCAAAGCAAATGCTTCCGGCAGAAGTCCATTCAAGACAGGATATTTTGAAACCCCTTAGAGCAATTTCGACAGCTAACAAAAGCAGAATGATAGGAGTAAAGCGAGCAGCCCCTCACCCAAAAAAGTCTATCACAGGACATAGCCATCAGCCACAGTAAGAATTACCCACCACCATTTAGCAAAAGACACAAGCCCCTTCAATGCACAACCCTCCAGAACAGTTCAAACTTCAAAGTCACAGAATCCTATAAAGATTCATCCACTCATTAATTAAAGACAAAAGGTGATCACTTACCTAATTTGAATCTGTCTGTCTATCTAAACTATGGATCCAACTAGCCATTCTTATAAAAAGATAACTGATTTCTAGTAATAGAAAGGTCTTGGCTCTAATATAGCCATGTTGTAATGCACAAAAACAAGAGAATGCAACACGAATCCCAACCTGTACGAAAAGATTTGTTTGTAGTTTCTACAATGAGGTGTCCATCACCAAGGTAACTGGCAACCTATGTTCTGGAACTTTCTTCTGTGACATCTTTTCAGAGGCAGAATTTAAACATTTTAAAATTTAGCACCTTGTGCCTGGGTTCACAAATTGTGTTCTCCGGCTTGTTTTATAGGTAGTTCTCGATGTACAGCAGTTCACTTAGTGACCGTTTGAAGTTACAATGGCATGCAACTATTGTTCTGCCAAAATAAGAACAGTTTCTGTATGACTTCAACAACAGGACAGTGTCATTACAAAAATGTTGTAAATCATTAATCAGAAATGGCCACAGGTAAACCTGTAGATTCATCTATTCTACCTTTGCTTCTTGCAATAGGTATCTAAGACAACACTCAATAAAAGAACGTGAAAACACAATCATATATTTTTTTTGGCTGGTGAAATTATGCGGAATGTTTACGTTCCTGTCCTTAGATTAAGGATGGGGAACCTGTTGTCCTTCAGAAGTTTCTTAACTACCAGCATGATTCCGGATGCAAAATGTTTAAAGGCTGGGTTGTTTTGACTCTGATAGCTTTTGTTAAAACTCTGATGCAGATCACTCTAAGTGGAAATCAATCTTTTTTTTTGGTGGGAATGGTGGTGATAAAGTAGGGCAGGGAGATTGAAGTGGCTGTTTGAAAGTTGAAGTGAGAGTTTGGAACTTTACAACTGAAATGCGGGGTGATTAAAGGTACCCCCTCATACACATGTGAGTTGCATTCACTACGCAACTTCTGAGAAGTTTCTCCCGCCCTTCCCCCAGATATGAACTGTTTAACATGTCAGTGTAAAAAACACATTCTTTGCACAGAAAGCTGAATTGACCCTGAGTGGCGATAGGGAGAAGACTCAGTCAGGAACATGTGGTCCTGGAAACCAAACTGTTTCTATTCACTGACCACAATTCAGAGATAAATGTGGCTGGGATGCTGAACTAGAAGGAAGGGATATATAATAATAAGGTCACCCGAATAGATTTATCAAAAACATTGCAATGTCATGCGGTAATGTCTGCTCTCTCTGCCTTTTTATCTTCCCTTTGCAACGTGATAGGTGAAGGGTACATAAGCTCTGGTTCTGCCTTTGCTCAGGGTGCTTAACGAAGAGTCAGTGCTTTCCTGGGAGCATAGTATATACTGCAGGCATATTAATACAAATACAGATAATAGTATACAGGGAGTCTTTGACTAACAACCACAATTAAGCCCAACACATCGGCTGCTAAGCAAGCATTAATAGCAATAAGACTTAAATACCATTCCACAGTACTTCACAGCCCTCTCTAAGCGGTTTACAGAGTCAACATATTGCTCCCCCCCACAACAATCTGGGTCCTCATTTTACTCACCTTGGAAAGACAGAAGGCTGAGTCAACCTTGAGCCTGGTGAGATTCGAACTGCCAGATTGCAGGCAGCCGACAGTCAACAGAAGTAGCCTGCAGTACTGCATTCTAACCACTGCGCCATTGCAGCTTAAGTGAGTTTTGCCCCATTTTACGACATTTTTTGCCGCAGCTGTTAAGCAAATCGTTGCAGTTAAGTGCGTTGTGTGATCATTAAGTGAATCTGCTTTTCCCCTCCCCCATCATTGACTTTGCTTGTCGGAAGGTTAAAATGGAGATCACATGATCCCAGGACAGCGCAACCATCATACATGCCAGTTGCCAAGTGCCTGAATTGCGATCACGTGACCAGGAGCAACAGTCTTAAGGGTTAAAAATAAGTCAGAAGTAACTTTTTTTCAATGCTGTTGTAACTTCAAATAGTCACTAAATTAATGAAGTTGAAGACTACCTGTATGTTATGTCTATCTTCAAAGGGATTTGGTTGCTTTAAGCGAGCCAGGGCTGTGACTAACTTCCTCTTTCCGTTGGCCATGCTGGTTGGAAAGCTGCAAGATAGGAATTGTGCAACATCTGAACAGGTTTTCTACTCTGGATAGAGCATCAGTTAAGATTATAGTTCTCTACTTGTGCCATCGTGTCCCTTTTCACTGGAGCTCTGTCCTTAGGTTCATTGGGTAGATAGGCATCTATACATATTTGTGCGAGGTCCTTGGTGCTATCTGGGCCTGCTTATTTTCTTGCAGACGTTCCATTACCCTAACTGGGTAACATCATCAGTGCTAGTAAGGAGTGGGGTTTGCTGTCAATTTATATTCTGGTGTCTTGCCCTGTCAGTGTTGAGGGGTGGGCGGTGGCCTTAGAGATTCTTTGGTTGGGCCTTTTACTGATTGCTCTTTGGCAGTTTCTTGATTGGAGTATCGCTCACTTGATTGTTGGTCTGAAGTTAGCATACGTATTGGTTGAACAACAACAACAATAATAGCGTCACCTATGCAAAGAAGCCGAAGAAACAGTGGACCATCTGGTAAGCTGCTGCAAGAAGATCGCATAGACTGACTACAAGCAGCGGCATGACAAAGTAGCAACAATGGTGCATTGGAAGATCTGCAAGCAATATCATTTGCCTGTAAGCAAGAACTGGTGGGACCATAAAATAGAGAAAGTTATAGAAAATGAAGAACTTAAATTGCTTTGGGACTTTAGAATTCAAACAGATAGGCAGCTTCCACATAACACCCCAGGCTTAACAATTGTCGATAAGAAGAACAAAAATGGAAAAGTGGATGTAGCAGTGCCTGGAGACAGTAGAAGAGAAGAGAATGAATTGGAGAAGATGACAAAATACAAAGATCTACAAATAGAATGACTGTGATGTGGCAAAGGCAAGCAAGGGTAGTACCAATAGTAGTAGGCGCCTTGGGTGCAATCCCAAAACAACTGAAGCACCATTTGAACACTACTGACATTGACAAATTCACCATCAGTCAATTGTAGAAGGTGGTTTTACTTGGAACAGCTTACATCCTGGGACAATATCTATACACCATCAAGCATCCAGATTTGCCTATCCCAGGTCCTTGGTAAAGACTCATAGGTTGACAAAAATGGCCAAGCAACAACAACAACAATAATAATAACAATAACAATGATACCGGGAGACGCCACAGTCGAAGAAAAAGAACTGGAAAAAATCACAAAATATCATGACCTGGCCATCGAAACTATGCGATTATGAAACATGTAACAGTAATACCCATTGTGATCAGGGCACTTGGGACCATGTCCAAGAATTTTATCAAATACATCAAGAAATTGCAGCTTCCTGCAATAACACCATTGGCACTGCAAATAACTGCGCTACTCGGAACATCATACATTTTAAGAAGACACTTGGTTGATACGTAGGATGCTGGCAGCAACCCATGTCAACCATCAGCGCCAGTCAATGATATTTGTGATACGTTTTTAAATGGTCAGTTGATTGAGTTTCATGTTTAATGACTTCAGGTAGTCTTCAACTTACAACAGTTTGTTTAGTGACCATTCGAAGTTATAATAGCACTAAAAAAAGGAACTTACAACCGTTTTTGACACAACGGTGGCAGCATCCCCATGGTCACGTGATCAAAATTCAGACATTTGGCAACTGACTCGTATTGATGACGATTGCAGTATCCTGGCTTCACGTGGTTCCTTTTGGAGACCTTCTGACAAGCAACGTCAATGGGGAAGCCTCATAACAACCATGTGACTAACATAATAAGTACAGTGATTTGCTTAAAAACTGTGGCCAGAAAGGTAGTAAAATGAGGCAAAACTTAACTGATGTCTCACTTGGCAACAGAAATGTTGGGCTCACTTATGGTCGTAAGTCGAGGACTACCTGTAAAGAGGGCTAAATAACACTAGATATTTGGCTTCTGAGAGAAGCCGATCTCCTCTTTTCTGCAGGGGATCAGTGTGATAGATAGGAATCCATTTGTATGGCAATGTTGATGAGGGAAATTTTTCACAGCAGGGAGATAAATGGAAAACGGTGACAAGTTTGACAAGCAATAAATGTAGGAACCAAATGTATTTGCTTGCTTAATGTGTGCTGAAATACAGTAGTCTGCCCAGCCACCTATACGGCTTCAGATTATCTCATTCTGTCATCACAGAGCCGAGACAGGAAATCTGATATTCTACAGATAGATGTCCATCACTTCCATTACCTTTGACCATTGGCTGTGTTGACTAGGTTTTATGGGAGTTGTAGTCCAAACTTTTACAGAGCACCAGGTTGCCTCCCTGTATCATGGAGGGAATTGTTATCCAACCATAGATTGCTATGCTGGGTTTTGGGAAGAGTAGATTAATAAGTTTCCCCAGTCTTAAAAGTTGATTTCTTTCTGACTACTGATGGTGTTGTTTTAGGTGACAAAATTTTCTCTACTATTTAGAGACCTTTTAAACCTATGGGGCCATCTACTGTGGCTTATTTTCACCTTTCCATGAGTATTTAATAAAGGAGTAATTTTGAGACATTTCAATTGATCGCGGACAAATATTTGCCCATATATGTACTTTCATAAGGAAATATCTGAAGTTTATCCCTCCAAGTTAGGGCAAACGCATACCTTTTGAAGGCACATTTTATTTCTGTGTTATAGTGAGATTGTACATGCAGACATATACTAATCACACACACTCACAATATGTCTAAACATACACGGGTACTCCAACTTCAGAAGTTGAGCATACAACCTCAGAAGGATGGCTAGTTTGATTCTGTCTTCCTGTACTTCATGAAAAAGTTAAGGGAACAGGGTCATTGAGCTATTTTTGCCTCCCTTCTCCTAATATTCTTCTAAACAAAGACGCAAAACCACAAAAACAAAGACATGAAACTCTACGACTCTAAAGGTGTCTCCAGGACTCTTTTGTTCAAGGCCTGAAGGTAATTGAATCTAAATCAAAGGTGGACAGGACGCAGCATTTCCAACATGACTCTGGATTCAGGGAATTCCTTGTTGCAGGACCCAACAAGTTTTCCTTCTTAGCACATCCTTGTTCCCAGATAATCTTCTGAAAAGCAACCGACAGCGTGTGGAGGCCTTGTAGTAAGACATATAAAAGACTTATGTATAACAGCTGATGTGCTAACATGGCTATGTCTTGCTAATGTAACTATAGTTTCTTCGAGGCCATTTTCCTTTGTTTCCATAATACCCTGAACTAAACATGAAGGGTGGTTTTGTGTTACATATGATGTTCTAGAATATGGTCAACTAATCTCTTGCTCAGCATGTTGAGTGATCATACCCATCCTGTGTCACCAGTTCTTCTGATCCCTTATTGATTAGGTCCCGATCTTGGAATTCTGTACTCGGACCCCACAGACTTGGATAAGCAACCCTTGGCCTGCACCCCATAGTACCCATTGGTGGTCCTCAAGGCATCCCCAGAGCATGCCACCAAAGTCCGGTGGCAGAAGTGCTTATTTGGGGAAGAAAAATCTCCTGCTTTATTTCACCTACCCTCCTATACATAGCAAAATGGTCCTGATGTTTCACGTATATTCTGTACTTTAACAAAGTAAGTTGAACGTTTTTTGGCCGTGCCATCTGATGATGCTATTAGACTACTGCCTCCAATAGCCTTCAGAGCCTGACCCACATCATCCCAAACGTATATTGTGGCTTGTTTTGAGATTAGACAAATTAACTGAATTAATTAAATTAAGAAGTACTGAGATGCATAAAGCACTCTGTGTCTCTTAATCGCTGTTTAGTATAGTCAATTTCTGCCTTAGTTTTATTGGTGACCTTTGGATAGCCTAGCGTAACTAATGACAATCTACTCCTTCCCTCTGAGACAGTGGACTTTTACCCTTTTGTGTGTGACAACACTTCAGATTAAAGGTACATGTGGGGAAGTTTGAGGTCTGCAGTTAATCTAGGTAGCAAATTAAATGTGGGAAGAGAGATTTGAAGTTTACAAGAGCATTTGAAAGCCCTGGTTCTTCTGCTTTTCTTTCCTTATTAGCCTTAGCCAATTTCAGCTTTCATGCTACGGGAATGCATTTATGGATTAAAAAAAACTCTCTGTCTGCATGATGTTGTGGCAACTTGGAAAGTTAAGTGTTTTAATGAGTTCCCCTGCCTCTTCAGAAGCCTTCCTGGCTTTCTCTTTTCCTCGCCCTAGTATAGGTAATCCTCAACTTACAACCACAACTGAGCCCAAAATTTCTGTTGCTAAGTGAAACATTTGTTAAGCGAAGTTTGCCCCGTTTCACGACCTTTCTTGCCAGTCGTCAAATGAATCACTGCAGTTGTTAAGTTATTGACTTGGTTGTTCAGTGAAACTGGCTTTGGGAAGGTCACAAAAGACATGACCCCGGGACACTGAGGGTTTTTTTTTTAAAAATCTTGCTTGGTTGGGCTTTTGCTTTCTTCAATTAATTTTCAATATTTGTGTTAGTATATCCCACATTTGCTGGACGACTCTCCCTCTTGAGCAGAGATGGTAATATTCTGGCCATATCAGAATCCATCGCTATAGCTTGGAAGCAGGAGTAATTACCCAAGGCTCTAAGCAACAAAGAGGGAAGCAATTAATTGCCATTCCCCTTTTCACCTACAGCTCTATAAATAAAGCCTCCATATATATTTTACTAACTGCCCGTCCTCAAAAAAACTCAACGATATACCTGGAACTTTCATATTCATTTAATATGTATAGGTAGTCCTCAACTTACAATTCATTTAATGACTGTTCAAAGTTACAACAGCACCGAAAAAAAGTGACTTATGACCATTTTTCACACCTATGACCTCTGCAGCATCCCCACGGTCACATGTTTTACATTCAGTGACAATCGACTCACATTTATGACAATTGCAGTGTCCCGGGGTCCTGAGATCCCCTTTTGCGACCTTCTGATGAGTAAAGTCAATGGAGAAACCAGATTCCCTTAACAACCGTGGTACGAATTGAAGAACTGCATTGTTTCACTTAACAAAATGGTGAGAAAAGTCATCAAATGAGGCAAAACTCACTTAACAAACATCTCACTTAACAACACAAATTTTGGGCTCGATTTTGGTCATACATTGAGGGCCACCTGTATTAAGAATTGTCCCTGTTATCTTCAAATAAGGTGTTGAATCGACCGTAGCATGAGTCACCAAAGAGAAATTCAGTACAAAGCTTAGGAGTAACCTGCAGGTTGGTAACTATTCATAAACAGCATTAATTCCATGAGTTGACCCATGGGCTTCTTGCATTATCATGGTACCTTTTTCATGGGTCATTTGAGACATTTATGGAGGTAAATCAGTATAATCAACTCAATGACTTGTGTTACAGATAGTCCTCAACCTGTGATCCTGATTGAGCCCAGAATTAGAGTTATAAGTTGTGCAAGTCATTAAGCAAGTAACCACATGACCGCGCTTGATTTTATTACGTTTTAGTGAACCCCCATGGTCGTTAAGCGAATGCGGAAATCATTGTCCCCAGTGGGTGTTTTTTGTCAGAAACTGGAAGTAAATGCCAGTATTCAAGCATGGCTCTGGAGGCGGACTGGCTATGAGAAATGGACTTGTTATTGGCTCTGCTCCTACCCATCCTCTGTTGCAGTTTCTGAATATTCCTCAAATAGCAGAGGTATTGCGCTTGCGGCTTAATTAAGATCATATTGTCTGGTTTGTTTTTAATCTTATTTTGAGAAGATCTCCTGGCACATATTCTGAAAATGTGACCCCCTTAGACTAGCACAGCTGGTCTCTCTCAGCGAGATAAAAGCATGACAATCACATTTGTGGTTTAGTGTGTGATACAAACCTCAAAAATGTAATTAATTTGCAGTTCAGTGTGTTGTGTGCTTCCAGGTCACTGAGTTAATTCAATAAACCATGGTTCACATCAGTCCATGGAAACACAGCAATGGGTCCTGACTTGCTGGCTAAATGTTCTGGTGGGTAATTGAATTTTCTACCTATTTCATATTATCTGCAGAGTTATCCCAATAGAGAACAGAGATTGCAGTAGACCCATTCCGGAATAATAAGATACGGGCCCATGCCACATCCAGCTATTGCTCTGCAGAAAGAGTTACAGCTGCTACAAAGTTGAACTTGTAAAAGGCATTTTCTTGGCAAGCGTGACTAGGTTGAAAGTGTTTTTCTTGAAACTGTTCTCTTCGTGCATCACTGCACTGTACAGTATTTCCATTTGAAACTATGAATTTCAGAAGCTGCACACAATCTGGACCAGGGGCCAGCTGTGTCCAAAATATTTTTTTTTAATACTGCCAGTTTAGCATTTGGATAAAACTTAAGAAAACACATCAGCTCAGAACGGTTCCACAAAGGTCACAGAAACACATTAAAAGCGAACTGGTTT
>JANHFL010005758.1:41668-63762 GCA_032468155.1 Oxyrhabdium leporinum | reverse complement strand
TAAATAAATAAATAAATAAATAAATAAATAAATAAATAAATAAATAAATAAATAAATAAATAAATAAATAAATATATGTTTGGAAACAATATAAAGCTAAGATATAAATATAAAGCTGTATATTGAGCAAATTGTGGCAAAGGGTATTCATTCTGCACCATCCATGGACTTTCACTAAGGTAAAATAGGTTTCTGGTGCAATGCAAAATGTTTTTCACACTGTACACTGAACATTGTGTCCATTTTATATTGTGTATTATATTAGGGTTAGGGTTTACTGAAAATACATTTAGTGAAATTTGTGAAATGTAAGTTGCAAAAAAGTATTAAATTCCACCACGGTGAGAATGATGATTCTCCATATAAAAATGAATAAATATTTAAACCTACATAGTAAGATAAAGATTAAATGGATATAAATGGTGAAAACTGATCCGGAGGAATGAATGATTCGATGAAAAATAAAATGCAAATGCTAGTTTGCTATTACAGGTTCATATTACATCCTTGAAATCCATATGGAGTTTCACCCAACCCCCTAAAATCTTTCCATTAAGTTCACTGTCGTCTGATATTTGTTTCTTATTAGCAGGCAAATAAATGAAAGCTAGTCTAACATAAAGTTAATTTTATAAAATCTAGAGGATTGGATGTTAGCAGAAAAATGCAATGGAACATTAAAGACTATAGCTCTTTCATCAAATTAATATCTCTGGTTACCAGGATAGAACTTTGAAAAAGAAGACACAAAGGAAAACCAATGACAATAATTTCATCAATCATTTAATATTGTAGGTTAAATAGGAATGGATCATATTTATTACTCCAATGTTTCTGATATTTATTATTATTTAATAGTTTCTTACCACTTCCTTTTCTTCCATGGAGGTTTTATTTTCTTTCTTTGTTTCAGTTTTTAATTAATTTATTTTTAAATTCTAATTTTTAATTAGAAAATGTAAATATTTTTGGCTTCGTTTGACAGAGATGATTTTTCTCTCTTTTTCTCTCGGGAAGTATTTGGCTTTTGCTAAGATTAGCTTGGTATGAGAACTCCCAACTAATCAAAGAATGAAACTATTCATGATTGTCAGACACTTACCAGCTCTTTGGTCCATTGCTGTTATCTGCAAACTTGAGAAGATTTTAGCTACCTGCTTGTTTGGCAACTGTTTTTTAGAGAATAAGGAGAAGATAAGAAGGAATAAGAGACAAAACAGGGCAATTAAAAGCTGTAGCTGGCAGAAATAAACACATTCAAGATAACTTTTGCAACAGAAAAATGTCATGCTATGTGTGAAATGGTCATATCACTGATCTTGGAAATTGAACAGTTTGGTTGCTTACATATACATTGAATCAATTTAAATCAAAATGTAAAAATAATGAAGATTATGTGACTAACTTTACTCATATTCTCTACTTCTTCACCTTTCTACATATCTTCATAACTTTCAACCTGATGTGCAAAAAATAAAGATTATAACCAAGAATTAGAATCTCCATTTTGTTTAAATAGCAAATTATATTAATATCAGTAAGAATATCCATAGTTCTTACATTACAGTTAACATAAAACTAATATTTCACACTTATTGGATCCCATTAATTTATATAGAAAAGAAATTACTATTCTTGGAAATACAGTGAGAATAATTCATTAAAATTTAATTTATAATATATAAACTACATTCATAGGTTGTTATATTCTAGAATGAAGTAATTATATGCAGTAATCGACTTAGGACCACAACTGAGCTTAGCAAATTTATGTTGCAAAGCGAGACAGTTAAGTGAGTTTTGCCTCACTTTATGACCTTTCTTTCCACAGTTGTTAAGTAAATCACTGCAGTTGTTAAGTTAGTAGCATTGTTGTTAAGTGAATCTTGCTTCCTCATTGTCTTCGCTTCTCAGAAAGTTAGGTAGGGGATCACTGACCCTGGGATACTGCAACCATCATAAATATGAGTCAATTGCCAAGCATCTGAATTTTGATCATGACCATAGGGATAGCTGTAAATGTGAAGTCATTTTTTCAGGACCATTGTAACTTTAAATGATCACTAATGAACTGTTGTAAGTCGAGGACTGCCCTGTATATTAATTTAATTAATTTAATTTAAGTATCACCTAATTCTGAACAACATTGGGACACTATTAATTTGGTGTCAAGTTAAAGTTAAATATTTTTGAACATCTAAATTATTTTTAATTACCTGCTTAGTTAGTACATACTTACCACATGGAAATTGGAATTCCATTTACCACTTGAAAATGAAAATAGTTTTTCCACGTCCTTCTTTTCAATAAGGGATTAGTCTTTCTCCAATGATTTCCCAGATGCCAGCTCAGAAGATGAGGAAGAACCAGCTCCGGGGACTCTGGAGGAAAAGTGCAGGATGTGCAGGGCTGAGTGGAGGCAGGCACAATGGAGATTGGCAAGGCTACTCATGAGGCAACAGCCTCACCCTTCCTGATGAGCTGCACTATTGAATCTACCTATTGAATCAGATGAACTTGGGAGTTGTTGGAAACAACTGCCATTCTCCTGCCGTCTGCATGCTTCGCATTCATGCTCTTGGTTTTCTTGAGTCCGGATTGTGTTGTGATTGTTCATGGACCTGGGACTTGCTCATGGATTTGGACCTTTGCTTTGGATTCCTGGACTGGACTGTGTACTCTGTGGACTTTGCACTTGCCTCTTGGACTTGGTAGTTTTGTACACTGTCGAAGCAGTATTGAACTTCCTAGGACTTTGCAAATGAATGCAAGTGGGATCTTAGGGATTCACATTAGGGGCTTGGGCTTTCAATAAAGCCCTTAAAACATTAGTGTGTGTCATGTGTGTAGATTAAAACAGAACACTTTCAACACAGGGAAGATTAATTTACAGCCCCAATTACTCAGTGAATTGAAGAACAGATGTTACTTATGAACTATCTTATGAAAAAGTGACTTACCAATGTAGATTAAATATGGATGATTGCAATAAGATATGGTCAGAGATGATATTCAGCCGGTTCGGACAGGTTCTGGTGGACTGGTTTTGAAAATTTTGAGTAGTTTGGAGAATGGGCAAATACCACTCTGACTGACCCTGCTCCTGTCCGCCCCATCCCACCCCTTCCAGGAATTCCCACATGCTGTATTTTGGTTAGCAGATAAGTGCAGGGAGGCCCACTAGCCCAAAATGGGGCACGGGGGCATGTGGCATGCCGTCCTGTGCCATGTTTTTGCTCCCAGGAGGCTGCAGGAGACCCACTAGGCCCAAACCAGGGCAAGGGGGTGCGGTTCCCCCCCCCCGCACTCCATTTTTGCTCCCAGGGGGCTGCAGGGAGGCCTACTACCCAAAACAGGTCACCCAAGCCACACCCACTAAGCCACACCCACAGAACCGGTAGTAAAAAAAAATTGAATCCCACCACGGGATATGGTCATCCTTCACTGAAAGTTTTGTGCAAAACTTTATATGTATATATATTTGTATAAGAGTCCTACATATGTAAAGAAAATTGTAGTAACAGTAGTAGTTACTTTGCTTTGTTTTTCCATATTCTCCTTTTCTCTTAAGTAAAGGAATGTGTGTGTATATGCACACACACACAGCACAACATTCTGTGTTTATTTTCACAACGTAGAGAAGAAATTTAATTAGAAGAGAACGAAAGAAAAGTCCATAGAGTGAGCTTTGTTTTTTCTTTGTCGCTCACTATTGAAGAATCTATCTCTGCAATAAATGCCTGATAACAGTAGCTTGAAGAAAATTCCCTGGTTTTCTTTGTGCAAAAATTGCATTAGAAATATCTATCAATGAGTACAAATAGATGCTGAATGACATCCTATCATGTTGCTAATTCAAAAAATTGCCAAGCAATCTCACAGGGAGAACTAATCTCTATGTCATCATAATGCTGCAATTCAAATATGACGTGCATCAACTCACTTATGCGGTTATTTGCATACCAACTTCATCCAGCTGGCTCAGACTTTGTTCCTCCTATTCCTTAAAATTTCCTTTGTTTTTTATTTTTCTACCAAGCCAGTGATTCAAATTATCAGAAGTACAACAAAGTCATAAAATTGAAGGTAAACTACTAACTTGTTTTCAACAAGTAGGCAAAATAACAGTTAAAATTAGGGGAAAATGTTTTCTACAGTACTGCATGTTTGCCTTCTGCTTATTTGGAATGGCAGTAGAGAGTGCTGTTATCACCACACGAGCCTTCTGTAGTCAGTGTCATAGTAGTTTCAAATAATGTTAACTTTGATTTTCACTTTTAACTTGTAAAATTAACCTTGTATTTCATTTTTTAATTGTGTTCTATTCTGTTGTATGATGTTTTTTTATAAACTGGCCAGAGTCACTTTAGTGATATAGGCAGTGTAGAAAACTGATAGTTATTTCCCTATAGGTGAAGTAGGTATTTGCACACTTGTCTTTTTTTGTGTCATTTTCCTCCTGTATGCCACAATTATCTGGGGCCAAGAGGATCCATGCAGATTAAGTCAAGGATCAAGATTTTCCTGACTCTTCCTCAATTCTTTATTTATTGAAGTGGCTCTCCATTATATATGGTGGTGGACTACATATGAAAAATGATGCAGTGAGTGGAAGCTAGCATGTTCATCCCTCTTATTCAGAATATGGAGATTGTCATTGCTTTAAGAGATTACAAAGAGGTCTATTTTTCAAGAAAAAGGAGAACATTTATTTCACTATTGTCTTGAAGCTCTGTACTTCCATGATGCTATTATAGCCAGATATTTTACACATAGCTCTTATTTTTTCAAAAGAGAAAGTTGGCTTCTGCGGGTCCATTCATACAATAGTCTATTAATTTTACTGTACTAAGCCCTTAATTGTTGGTTTCTTGGCACAGATCTCAAGTATGAACATAGAAGGGACTGGTTTTGCAAAAGTTTGAAGCAGGAACTAGATAATATTTCTAAGGCTTATAAGAGTAAGTGATAAAAATATACTGCTATAAGAAAGCCCTGGAACAGGCTGAACAATTTATGACAGAGAACATGGTGTTTATTAGGATTTACTAGTTTTTGAAAAATATCAGTTACAGAAGATGGCACAGCTTGCTAAATTGGCTGATTGAAAAAGCTAAACATGATTAGTTATAGTTAATCCTGGGATGTGACTCTACCTAGAAATCCCACGGGTGTGGACTAGACAGCTTATCTTGAAAAAAATCCCAGAGGAGGCAATTGCAAACTATCACCATAGTATTGCCAAGCAAATTCCTGGCTTGTCACCAGGAACTGACTTGAGGAAGATTTTATTTGAAATATTAGAATAGAAAGTAATGGAAAAACAGTTTTCACTATTAGGAGCACATGAAGTGGATTTCCAATCTGATTAAAAAGTAAATGCTGAAAATATGAGAGAAGTGCTGATTTTGTTAATTTTTTTTCAAATTGTTTAGCTCCAGTAGAGAATTTAAGATACATGTTTATCACTAAAACATGATATCAATTTCTCTTGACAAGATCTTAGCACTATTCATAGGAGTAGTATTAAATAAGCAAACACACACACACACACATTAAAGTTAATGATTTCACAATACCTTTATGGGACTATTGAAAATGTCACAAAAGAAGGTGCACTTTTAAAATCTCCATAACTTTTCATTAGACTTGATGTAATTTAAGCAGTTTATCAGAAAATTAAAAATCTCTTTCAGTATTTTGTGCATTTCAGTCACTCTTGATAAGCTATTGCAAACTGGATTTTGTATGTTGACTTGGCAGGCATACCATGATAATGTTTTATATTTTTTATGTGAGTAAATATGGAATTAAAACTAGCTCATATTTTTTCTTTTCTGTTCAAAGACACCAGGTCTTACAATTAGCATACTGAAACTTTTTTTTCTCAGCCTAATTTCACAGGAATCAGAGTAGTTTTCATTTAGACAGATCATAAGGTAAAAGCTGTTTTCATTAGTTTAGTTTTTATCATATATACAATATTTTTATCATATATACAGAAGTTTGTTAGTATACACATCTATTTCTATTTTCTAGTGCTATTACTTTAATTACAGAACATGCCTCTGAACTGTTAAACATGAATGACACCAGATATTTTTTAAAATGTATAGCCTCACATTTTACAGTGATGTTTACATATAACATGGACCAAGTGCAAACCTTGGGCCAAATGCAAATCTACATTTTTACATCAGGCACCTATTTATTTTCCAAAACCAAAATAAATGTTACCAAGAAAATGACATTGATTATCATAATCAATTACAATCATGGGTTTAGACATTTACCTATAGAGCAAGCATTCTGAAAAACATATTTCAGTTGTCTTAACCGATCCTTGCTATATTAACTTTAGAGACTTTCTCCAATACATGACAAAGAAATGTTTATAATAATTGTATATTATATGCATATTTACATATACGTAGCTCCCAGCTGTGTTTTTCTAACATTGTAATAAGATTATGACACATCCATTATGTGTCTATGTTGCTGCAGATTTTGCTGAAATATGGAGGTATGCTTCCACGGAGTTTTTATAATGAATGTTTCTATTATACAAGTGTCAGTATCAGATCTAGATCTCTGCCTAATAATCCAGGGGAACTAAAGGATATTTTGATAAGCATTTTTAGCAGCACTAATATTGTCCACTTAAATAGTAATATCTCTGTAATATCATAGCCGTGTTATTCAAACCAGAAGTTAAATCTTTATTTATTCTTTACTCCTTCATAAAATCCATTTCTTTTTTTTAAAGAAAACATATCTATTATAAGCACTTCTATAAGGTTTAGAAATTTCAAAGTACTTGGAATTTCATATACACATACTGAGAAATGAAAGCATCTTTACTTTTTTATTATTAATATTTTAATTCAAAGGAGGTTGAATTAAAATGATTCAACACATGAATTATTAAATGTTCCACAAAACCCAGAAGCAATTTCTTTTTGTTGTTTACCAATCTTTAATATGAATCAAAAGAAAGTTGTTATACAAAAATAAATACATTATAGAATTTCAGTAGCAATGATATTTGAACAGACCAACTGAATTAAAGAGAAAAAGCTTTCAAATATCAGAGAACAATAAAGAAATACACTCTTTACTTTGGGGGCATTGACACTAGTCATTGACACTAGTCACACAACCACAAGTGTGTTGAAATTCCAAAAGATCTCCAACTGCCTAATCATTCTGGCATTTTCAGAACAATTATCTATCTATACTCCCATCAAAATTAGCCCAAATGTGTGAAAGAAGATCATTACATTGAAATTCCAAATGCTCTTGACAGTAAAAGCTGTCAAAAGTTTAGTTATAATAGCTGAGGACTTCAGTGTCCATGTGGCAGCAGATAGAACAGGAGGGAAAGAAACCCTTGGAAAATTGTACTGGGTTAACAAAACGGAAATAGTATCAGACTTTATCATTTGCAACAGCCAAAGGCCTATTAATAGGAAACTCTCGTCTCTTCTACCACCCCCCAAAAGCATCAAATGGCAAGAATGTATTCATCCTGGATTACATTCTAATTACTTCTAATCATCCATTAAAAAATGACCAAAGAATTCAAAACGGTGATTGTAACCCATTCATGATTTAGTCTGTCGAAAACGTCAGTTTAAATTCCAATGTAAGATAAAGGATAATTTCCATTACCAAAGAGGAACAGGTCCAAACTGGTTGAACAAACTGTAAACAAATATAATGGTATCTCAGTACTCAACTGCTTTGAAACTCATCAAACCTGGTACTCCATGCATTTTGACAGGAAAATTTTGTCCTGTTATTTGTTTGGTATTGTTTGGTACAATACACAAGCTAGAACTTATTGGTGTCAGTTGCCTTGTGACTCACTACCCTTTCCAGCCAAAACAGAGGGTGACGCATTAGTCACATGGTAGCTCTCGCCCTATGTACAGCCCCTTGCAGTCTTATCTTAGATATTCTGTAGTCATTTTCTGTATTTTTATATTTTCTCATTAGTACAGGCAAAGTGAAATTTTTATTTCACTTAATCTAAGTATTTCTCAATTTTTAGGTTTATTTCTCATGTAAAGTAATGATATACAACCACATCTTTTTACATATTACCATAAAATTGTGCATTGTATTTGATTTGGGAACACATTAAATTTATTTACATTATTCCTAACAGGAAAAATTTGTTGGGTATTCATCATTTTTGTACTGATCGGGTCTTCCATAAAAATAGCATTAACAAATAGATTCACCACCTTACCACTGTTTGATGATGTGGACATGGGGGGAAAAAGAAGTCTGAAGCTCTCCGTGAATGTGCCAAAGGTTAAACCCAACCATATGATCATGAACACTAGTATGGATCTTGTGTCCTTTTTTCTTGATAGACTAACAGAAATAAATCAAACCTATTGATAAGGCAGAAATAGGGAACTGACCATGGAATTCACCATTAGTGAAAGGCAGACTATGAGTCATAAGGGAAAATAAAGACCCTAACACTGGAAGAGGTGGCACAGAAATATAAGTTCAGTAAAGTTTACCACTTTGAGTCTAAATTAATCATATTAATAATATTTACAGGGCTAATGGGAAGTTTATATGATGTTGAAATGAGTAACTTTAAACAAGAAGAGAGGGGTTTTTTTTCTTTTTACCAACAACTATATAATCACAAAGAGTTTCAGAGGGCGGCAGCTGATCTGCCACATGTCCAAGCGCAAGAAAATGATGACTTGGATACATAGCCCATAGTAAATGAAGTAAAAGTGGCAGTAAAACTCTAAAAATGATAAAATAACTTTGAAGCACTCAAAGTTGGTAGAGACCCTCTGAATTAATGTTACAATTCAGAAAAGTTCCCATTGCATGGAAATGAGATATCTTAATGCCAATTTGAAAAAGGGATAGACACAAAAGCAACCATTAATTATTGGAAAGAATCATCCAAGTATACTTCCAAAAACAGTGGCAGCAGACAGCTAGAGAACAGCAGCCCAGTTTCCGTACAAACTAAGGATAATTTTCATCATAAAAAAACCCTCATACAACAACGAATTCAGTAAGGCAAAATAACAGCTATTATATTCACTTTCAACAGCCATCCACTGTGCATTCTGAACAATTTTGTGAGAAACTTTGAAAATCAAAGACATTTTCCAAAGAAATGCCACAGTTGATGCCATGATGAGGAACGGTGAAAGTATGAAAGTATGATGAAATCCACTGAATCTCAGTTTGCCAATGACATATTTGCAGGCAGTGACACTAAGGCACTGATATCTTGTATGAAATAAAAAAACCCTGCAAATTCACAAGACCCAAGAATTCAGGTCAACCATTTAAAGATTCTGGCAAAGATTCTGATCATAATCTGCCATCCATCCCAGTGGAATCTATATAACCATATTAGGGATATAATTAGGTTAATAATTGCAAATACCTTAGGTCACTAATAAAAGAATTTTTAAAAAATGTCAAGAGCAAAAATAGCCAGCCACAGCAGTCTTTCAATAGTTAAACTAGTTTCCACAGAGGAAACAAAACATCTCAGTGAAAAACATTATGCGAACCTTCCAGGCACCAGTCCTGCCATATAGATATGGAACATGGATACTATGAAAGTATACCCAAATAAATATATTTTCCTAATGTGGTGGCTAAAGCATATTACAGATTACAGATTACCAGAGTTGGAAGGGACCTTGTAGGTCATCTAGTCCATGTTCTGAGCATCTCCCTGCATGCTCAGTTCAAGAAAAATGCCACTAAACTGAGATGCAATGAACAATTTACAGTTGAGAATGAAACACAAAAGCAGATTAAGATGTGGCATGGCATTGCCTTCCTATGCAGACTAATGTGGGGAAAATGGATTGCATATTAAGCATTCTGTGAACAGCACCCAAAAAAGCAAATTGAAGATTATCTGAACAACCCAACAAACTGATTAAACCATACAAAACACTGTCCTTAATTAGAAAACATGGAAAACTATTGTAGGATATGTTTGTGTTAAGTAGCAGCTGTAGCAATATGGAGGAGAGAACAAGAAAAACAGTGAGATTGCTTATTCCCACTTTTATTCCTTTGTTAAGTCATAGTTGCCGATTTTTCTGTTTTCTAATATTTATGTGCTTTTTCCTATATGTTTACTTTCTTTTTAATGGAATGTATCATAATATCAAATAAGATCTATTCTGAATTGCTGTAGTCTGTTCTCCTGCAGGCTTTGAGTTCAAAATTACACACAGTTCTTACTAGATACACTCATATTATATTACGTCTTTCTTTTGTGCATTCACTTCAGCTGCTGCCAGTAGCATGATCTGCTTTAAGCCGTACTTCCTTTTCCCAAAAAATGATGTGCGTTACCTGAACAATTTTATCAGGGCAGGAACTGGAAGTGCCTGCAGATATATTTTTGGGTCACTGACATACATGTGCAAAAGACCATCAAAGGGATTGCTTTGACAGGATGCAGTTATAATGAGCTTACCATAGGTACAATGTACCTGCTTTGCAAAAGTTCAATCAAAGCGAAGCACTCCTTTGAGGTTTGGCACAATTCAATATCAAGTCAGGATTTCCCCACCTCATGCGTTGTTATTTCTTTTCCTCTCTATCTCCTGCCTTTATTTTGTCAGATGAAGAGTTCTAAAAATCATAAAACTTTCACAAATAGTTCCATTTTCTTAGTATTGCATAGTATAGACTTAATAAAGCTTTTTAGGTTAGCTTTACACTAATATATAGACCTTTTTATGCTTGCAGCATTGTACTCTGATTTTTGGTGTTATCTATAAAACACACAACCCATGCCTTCCAAAGGTATTGCACAGAATCCCATAATCCCCAGGGAACACAACCTTTGAGCTGCAATCCAATAAACTATCTAGAGAAGTGTTATTAATGTGATAGTGGTGTGACATCAGATTCTTCCTTTGGGCATAGAGATTTGTGGAATATCTTTTGATGAAGATGCCTCATAAAACAAATGCTGATATCCATCAAAAAAGATGGCTATTTCTTGGTGGTTTTAAAAGTGTGGGGCCCTTTTCAATTTGCTCACAGACTAAATGCCTGGATGAGAGGAATCATTGTTCAGCTGCCATTGACTCACATTCTTTCCTCCCACTACTTGGAAGATTACTGTGTGGGGAAGTTACAGCCCCCAATTAATCTACTGGCCTCTTTATCTTGGCCAGTTTCTTTCCTTTTCCTTTGAAGAGCACCCTATCTGCAATTTTGTAATTTCTGTTCTCTCCAGTTTGCATCCTAAAGCAAGAGGGAGTAAGATATGGGAAGAAGAAAACAGACATGAACCTGTGGTTTAAAAAAAAGTTTAAATTTCTCTTTTCAATGAAATACTGAATTATGTAGGAAAGTGGAGAGAAGTTGAAAGTTCCTTTATAAAAAAAGAGAAAATTTCTTTCTCTAAGATCTTAAGAGGGCCAATGTCACTGACTTATGAATGTAGTTTATTTTAGCCAATAATTGCCACTGGGTTTATGCAAAAAGGCTTGGTCAAAGAAAGCCCTCCTGAGATCCCCAAAGGTATTTTCACCCCTAAATCTTCCTTTGCCACATGTTTGCAAACACTGCGGGATGCCATTGTCACACTAATTCAGGGTTTCTTCTTGTATGTAAAATGTTAAATAGGGACAAAATTACCATTTTACTTTCTGCTTCCTGGATGGAGTACAAATTGCTAGTTTACAGCCCTTCAAAATACTTTTCAAAAAAGCAAGTTAAATCCTCTCAGCACTTTTAGCCAGTATCAGAGATATCTATATAAGTACTAGTCAGTTTAGTCTTCTTGTTTGGCCTAGAAAATCTTTGTGAACTGACTTAGTTTTCCGTGACAAATTAAAGGAAAAGCTGATGGTGATGAGAGATTGAAATGTAAGGGAATTGTCCTGCGAGAAATATTTAGCCCCCAGGATGCTTTATCATGTGTACTTATTCCAGTACTGGAAAATATGATGTAGTGCTTCATGCAATGCAGAAGAGCCATTTTCATTCACTTTTTCAGAGAACTGACTGTTTTGTATGACCAGCCAACTTTCTTCCACTGTCTTAATTTTAAAAGATTTCATTGTAATTCTCTCTACAAATATTATTTTTACAGCTCTTAAATAACATGTGAAGCATATGATAAAATGTAATGTAAAGTGGTATGTTACTTCAGATGCATTCCAGGAAGAACTGCAAGAGAAAACTGGGCAGAGATGCCACTTCCTTCTGGCCCATCTTCCTGGAATGCCTCAAAAGTTATGTAATATGATGGTGAGAGCTTCTTCTGCATTTAAAAAGGATTTTATGAACAGCTTGTTCCTACTCAAGTGACCCACTTCCAATCAAACAATTGTTCAAAAATTGTTGGTTGAAATTTTAGAAATAATTCCAAAAACTGTTGGTTGAAAATTAGAAATAATTGCAGCCTATTCCTCTTGCTATGATCTTTTTATGATTCTCATTCTAAAGAACATTCTCAGGTTATATACTATATTCTCTTATGAGAAAGAGAATTGAATGGAAAGGGGAGCTTTATGTTGCAGGAGCAATTTTAATTCATTCTAGAAAAATAGAAATAGAATCAGAGGTGTGGATGCCTGTATGAGTGTCCGTGGATCCATGGTGATTATCCACAAGAACAAAAAACAACAGACATCTGATCATCACACAAATGTGTGGTATCATCCTTGTAATGCAAACGCAGCCCATTTGCATGATGATGTTACCACATCTATATCATTTTGGTTTCATTGTGGTTTGTCATGAATGCCACTTTTTGTATGGGTATCTTAAGACATGGCACAGTGTTTCGTCACAGGCCTTATGTTTATATAATGGATAAGTAAAAAAATGGACAGAAAGTTATATCTAGATTGGTTGACTTTGCCAGTGAGGGTCTCAGGTACGCCCTCTTGCCCTTTATCCTATATTATTTCTGAACTACTTTTCAGTAAAAAAATAACTTTTTGTTTTATATTATTTTAAAATGACATCATTTGAACTGCTTTTTAAAAATATTGTACCAAATGCACACAGAGTCCTTCAGCTGTAGCAAAAGTATAGGTCATCTATCTCAAGATTAAACTAGTAAGTCCACATCAACTTTTACAGATGGATAGATTTACTTTGGCTGGATTTTATAGAAAGTTATTACCAGACTCAAGGATGGAATTAGTAACCGTGATATATTTATCAAAGAAGCCACGCTTGAAACTGTCCATCCATGATGTGAATCATTCTCAGAGAAAGAGCAGAGTTTGTTGTTGTTGTTGTCATTTAATATATGCTTCTTTTGCTTGCACTACTGTACTGATATTTGCTTATTTCTGACGCTCACTTGTATTTCCCTGATTGCATATTTTATACTTGAAAAATACAAGAAATTCAAAACTATTTTAGATGAATTCAAAGCTATTGTTTTAATTTCCTGATTCAGAAAAATATGGTAATATAAAGTCTTCCAGTTAATTGTTAGCCATGTAAAGAGATTTTATGGATAAACAAGTTACATTCATATCTTGGGCCACTAAAATGGACTTCATTGCTCAAACTGTTTCATTGCATTTCAGTTCTGCTTCTTTCTTAGTACATTATTGGTTAATATATTCCAGTTTATAACATTCATTGTGGAATATGAATATTTTAGGTCTCTCTACATAAGTGACACTTGTATATTATCCAATATTAATCAGCTTTATCTGTTGAAGAAAAGCAAACTTTTGAGCAATCTGCCTGTGTATCATTAATATCTTGAAATATGCTACACATAGTTTCATTTGTAAAAGTGTCTGCAAAGTGTAGCTTGCATCTTGATCTGAAACTGGTGATCTGACCAAGGAGACAATTTGAGCCTTCCCATCTAACCTATGCAAAGAAAGATCTTTTAGAAAGGCTTTGAAAATGGTTAAGCGTTCTTTCTCTACAATCAACTTTCTGTCTATTGTAAACACAATACCAATTCTTTGTAATCAGATCAACTTGACTGGGTGGGAGGACTTTTGTAAACTGGTATGAATAATTCTTGGCTAGAGAAAAGCCAAGGATTTGCAAAATGTGGATGAAAAAGCTCAATGGGACCAACCCAGCAGTAAGAGAGAGTAGAAAAGTGGGGACAATCCAGTCTTTTGAATGATAATGCATAAATATAGATTCATGGGGGGGGGGGTGCTACACCATAGGGCTGCGATGCACATTTGAAAATAAAAACACACACCATATCACCACTGTTAACAGTTTGTATGTAAACTTTCTAGGAATGTACACATATTTTCAGTGCTGCAATGAAAATGATTTATGTTTTTTTTTAGAACTCAGCTATGAAACAACTTCAGCTAATATAATTTTAAAAATGCAAAAGATGTTGAGTAACAATTACACTGAAAGAAGAGTCCTACTATTACACTGATACTTTAATGTTTGAGTGAGTAATCATCTTATAAATAGTACAAATGTCTGAAGATTACTTTGGAAGAATATATATACAGTGCTTGGCATTACAAATAAAAGTTATATCTGATATGCATAATAATATGTATTATTGTTTTGGAAATACCTTGAAAAGGAAATGTTTCCTTCCTGCCATTATTAAAAATGATACATATTTCTTGGTCTGACAACAGATTGCTGTTTAAAAGAGAATGGAAAGTACACAATCAGTGTAAAGATCATAAGGTCCTTTAGTTTTGTAAAGACCAGCAGCTATGAAAACACTGAACTTCTGGATGTTTAAACTGTGCTATATATTTATAGTGTAATGAAATTATATATTTGTAAATAAAAACAAATGTTGTAGACCATCAACGTACCAACAGTGATTTAGTTAAGCACTTTGTCCCTGCAGAAAATGGAGTAAGATTAACATACCAAAGGAATTTAAATGCATGCATTTCAACTATAGAAGGATTGAAGAATCATGACTTAAGCAATTTAAAACATGACTTCAGGTGTAATAAGGGTTCAGTTAAAAGCAGTTTGAGTTGGTAACAACCTTCTATAGTAATCATTGCCAAACAGCCAATAGGAAGCTGCTTAGAAGGCAGCTTTATGTGCTCCTTGAAGTTGATCATAAACCTTTGTTGTACCATCCTCTTCTGAAGTTAGCAACAAAGTCCTGCTGTTTTAGCTGACCCTCAGGCAATGTTCAATCCAACTGAATCAAATGGCCATGGTGCGACCACTAATGTGCTTTGGCATTTAATGATATGGAATCATCTTACCATCAAGTTAAGGTGGATTAAATAGAATCCAAAGACTTTTCACTTCTTCCACTAATTAGTTGCTTGCAGATGAAATGATGAAAGGCATCCCACTGTGTGGGTTCAGGGCATTTTGCACTTGAAACATTAATTGGACTGATTACCCTTTAAAAGATTGATTTCTTCTTAGCAATGCCAAGAGTATTAGGATTCACATTTTTTGTTGACAGCCATAAGAAAAGGCATGCATAAATCTTTCTTTCCATGTCCATTTAGTTTTCTGGTTTTTCTTACTATCGTTTTAATGTTTTGTAGTATAAATATTAAATCAATACTTTGATTATAACAAAGACTATGTAAGGGGAGTAACTGAATAGGATATGTTTATACATTTTTAAAAGTCAGTATGTATACATCAGTTATGGCTGATCATATATACAATTTTACATATGTCTTAATTTCACTATTCTGAATATCCATGGAACTATACTTTTAATCATTCTCATGTTCCAATTATTTGAAAGCTGGGTTGGAAAAACTACAACAACCAGTGATAAACATCTTTTAATATTTGATTATACAGTAACAAATACACTTAGCCCCTTTTATATTTACTGAAAGTTTGTATTTCTTGGCTTCACATCATTTCGTTCAACTAAAGCTAGTTGTATGACTTCTTAAGTATATAATGATAAATATTTTGACAGTCCATCATTATATAAATCTCATTGGCTCCCCTTATCACAGTGAAGTTATTACCATATAGATTTTTAGAAGGATGTCATATCGTACCCAAAATAAAGACTATTTTAAAAAGTCATGGATGCCTATAAGTCTGGAAAAGACTATACTGTATAACCACTAAAGCTCTTATTCTTCACCAATAAGCAGACACATAGCTCTAAAGTGGACACTTGGGAATTTTTCAAAGACAAACCAGCCTGTCATCATTACTTCACAAGCACAGCATAAACCATTCAGGAATCCACGGAGAATCCCAGTGCAAGTTAAAGAAATCTGCAGGTCTGTCTAGCTTAGACTGTTAATGTTCATGACTCCAACCATAAGAAAAGGACTGACTTTAAATGAGATTCATGAAGTACCGTGTTTCTCAGAAAACAAGACTGGGTCTTATTTTCTTTTGCCCTCCCAAAAAATGGCTAGGCCTTCTTTACTAGGGGTGCCCTAATTTTTCTCCTACCCATGCCAAGCCTTCACCACCACCACCCCTGGGCAGCCAGATCCCTTCACTAATCTGTTTTCCAGTTCCGTTCTCCGCTGCGCATGCAAGAAGTCTGTGGAACTATAGTAAAAAAAAAAACCACCGTAATTCAGACTTTCCAACTTCTCATGGGAAAAAAAAAAGATCTCGCGAAGTTGGAAGGTAAAAAAAATATTCACAAGATCTTTTTTTTTTCCCCATGATTTTGCTGAAGATACGATTGATAAAAAGTTACATGGAGATTCAGGGAAAAAATTACCCTGATTCCCATTGATATCAGAATGTATAGAAACTGCTCTCAGAAATGGCTACAGTCATTTTCAGTCACCAACTGCATTAGAACAAACTTCTTCCAATTACTTAATAAATATAGAAGATAGTTTTTGCTGGAGAAAAAGAATAGTAATGAAATTGTCTGTGAGATAAATCATCATGGAAAAGGTTTATGTGGTCATATCATATGAAACAACTCTATTCTGAGTAGAATGTTATTATCAGTATTTAATGACATTTCAGTGTCAGGCTGCCATAGTAATCTAATGCATAAATGGCAAAACAGGTGGCAGCAATGAAAAAGGCAAGTCATGTATAAAACTTAACAAAGCAAACACTGTTCATGCTTAAACTCCAGTGGAGATTTATTGTTCTGGTAGATGTGGAAAATAATCCTGTAACTTTGTAATCAGATACCTTCTGTGACAGATAGTTATACTTCTGTAAAGGACGAAAGGTAAAATCCTCACTCCAACCCTCCAATATTAAGCTATTGTGTATAGAATGGGGTTCTAAGTAGTTGTTATCGCAGTAGTAATAGCAATACAGCCATGAAACATGACTTTTTTCATTCTAAGCAGATGGGAGAAACACCAAAACACATAATGATCCTAAGAAATATGCAGCAAACTTGCTCTATATCCACAGTTATGAATATATCGCAGGGCTCCATCCACAAGTTCTTCCATCCTGCAAAGCAAGAGATATTAAGTGGTAGGGTAGCACATACCTGCAATAAGCCCTATCTTAAGTTTCGTGCATTCATCTCTTCTTCTGAACCAAAGGTCAGATAAAATAGCTGATAAATGCAGGGTGATTTATGGTATTGCTCAATATCATAATCTTGCTTCATAAAATAGTAATGATCAGTACTCTCTATTTATTAACTTGATTAAACAATAGAAACCTTGCTCATTATTTTCAATATAAGAAACCTTTTGTACACTTGGAGGCCGTGATGATTTTTTTGAAGGTCAAGATTAATACTGTGCAGGATACCGAGAGAAAGGCAGGGGATTTTCTGCATTCATTCCAGATTCATTTTATTGATATTAATTTGACCTACGTATTTTTTTTGTTTATTTAATAAATATATTTTATGCTTACTTATATATTTAGATATGGTTTATGCATAAAAAGTGTAGTATAATTGAAAAAGGACCTTTAATCTCCTGGGGAAGGCATACAAATTCTGCTGATTTAATTCCTAAAACAAAGCAGAGTAGTAGCCTGCACTATAGGATTAACATAGGAGACACTAACCAAATTAAGTATTGGACCATTAACCTTATATATTTTTTATTTTTACAAAATTGCTCACTATTAGGCATTTATATGATAGATAAGATGTTACACAGGTTACTTGCTAAGAATTGATTATTTGTGTTCCCTGTTTGTCCTTATAGGAAATCATACTATTGCAAAGTATTTAAGATGGCCATCCTTAGGTGAAAAGGGCCATAATGCCCTATTGTTATTTGACTAACTTAAGTTGCTGATGTCTTGTTGATTGGCTCCATGCAGGGTTGTCAAATTGGTGGCTCACGGGCTGGATTAGTCACATGTAGGCCATGTCCACCCCAGCTTCGCAAAGGGAAAAAACATTGCAAAACATCATGTGACAGCAACATGATGCCAAGAGTTTGACACCCATGTTGTAGAAGTTCTCAACTGTCTCTTTTATTTATTGAGAAGTTGTCACTGTCCTCACAAAGCCAGACAGACCATGCTATATCCATCTCAGATCTGCATCTTCTGATTGGTTCCCTTTATTGGCCCATGAATGGATCAAGTCACTTGGAATCAGGTTTTAAAGTAGATGCATTTTTGTTTTGGAAACACAGCCTCTTATGTATGAGAATCCAATTACTTCTGAAATCCATGTTTATTATGGAAACCTTGCAGAGAATATGTAATGACTTGGTAGAGAAAAATAAAGAAGGAATGGCTTCATATACTATACTATGGTGCTAAACTTTTATTACTAGGAAAAGAAAAAGTGTAGCCCCTTATTCTATATTTAAAATAAAATAAGGAAAACAAGCATTAACAAAAAAAAATCTAGATGCATAAAAACAGTTTACAAAAGTAGTTTATAATAGTATTTAAGGAATTAGTTAAACAATCAAATATGTAGTTTTCCTTCCAGGCACCAACTGATGCAGCCATTGATGAAAACAATAGTCTACGCTGCACAAAAACACATCAGATAGCAATGTCCAAGAAGCGAGTCAGCATAAATTGGATATCATCCAGTTTCTGGAACGTCCAAGAAATGAATCAGCATAAATTGGATATCATCAAATGGGGATGAAAATAACCTCCTTGGTCAGTTGATTATCTAGATGGATAGACAATTTCCAGTCTGGGAATTCAATATCTTATGCTCAATATATGACACCAGGAAAACAAAAGAAATGGCATTTATCACAAGCAAAACAAATTGTCCAGCACTGGTTAATGGTCAAATTGTGACTGTCTGAACCTATGCCAAGCCCCTCAAAATCACAGATGTCCAAGTCTAAGTCTGTAGTGAAGGTTTCTATGTAGGCAAAAACTCTTTGAAACAAGAGTTTCAAACAAGCTTACATTGCTTACATATTGGGTGATTTCAATGCAAATGTTGGCAGCCAAGCAGAAACAAGACACACTGGCAGCTTTGGACTTGGGAAGAAAAATAATGCAGGTGATTGTTTGGTATGAAAATTTATTTTCATGAAACTTGTTCAAATAGCATAAGAATTACTTATACATTTGGACCTCATCCCTAAACTGTACCATAATCAGATCAAATATCTCCTATCAGCGATAGATGGTCCAGCTCAGTCCTAGCTGCCAAAACATATACAGATGCCAGTTGAAATTCAGGTCATGAACTTCTGGTGGCTAAGATCATTGTCAAATTATGCATCACCAAAAAAGAGCACCAGCAAAAAAAAGTTTGACATTACCAAATTCCCTTCCTCATATGCAGTTGAGGTGAAAAATAAGTTTGAATTACTGGACATTGGTGAGCAGAGACCTGACAAACTGACAAGACATTTAGTCAACTATAAATAAAACAACAATTGAACACATACCATAGAAGAACCCAGAGAATAAGTGCAAGTAGCACTCAGATGAAACCATCAGAGTAGCCGAGTAGCAGATAAACAGGAAGGAACAAGGAAACCGAATGCAGATTTTGAAAAAGCATCAAAGAAAGACTGGGACCAGCATTGCAAACAACTAGAAGAAGACTGAAGTGAAGGGACATACCAGGAATGCATTTGCACAAGTCAAAATTTGAACATCATTTACTGCTCATAAAAGCATCATCAAAAACAAGGAAAAGAATCTTGACCGATCAACAAGGTGTCAAGAAAAGGTGAAAATATTCAGCAGAGTTGTATGCAACAACAAAGAGGTCTGTCCTCTTCCATATAAGGAAAGGGAAGTAGAAATAGAACCAACAATCTTTCAGGGAGAAGTCATGTGGGCAATGAGGTAATTGCCAAACAAAGCCCCAGATGTTGACACCATCCCCACAGGATTACTGAGGCCTGTACCACTCTTACTACCACAGCCTTATGCCAGAAAATTTAGGAAACAAACACATGACCAAAAAATTGAAAATAATTAGTGTTCATTCCACTGCCAAGAAAAAGGCGACTCCAAGGATTACTTCAATTACTGCATAAATTGTCCTCATCTCTCATGCAAGCAAGATTTTCCTCAAGATCATACAACAAAGTCTGGTGCTGACCTTCAAACGGGAATTGCCAGATGCTCAAGCTGGCTTCAGAAGGAGCTGTGGCAGTTGTGACCATATTGCAAAATCTATGCTAGCTAATGGAAAAAATCTGCATCTGCTTTATTGACTACAAGAAAGCCTTTGATTGTGTCAATCATGACAAACTGTGGAGAGTCCTAAAAGATCTGGGGATGCCAACCCATCTGGTGAAGTTGACGCATTTGCTGTATATAAATCAGGAATTCACAATACAAACACTTTATGAAAACACTGATTGGTTCAAGATAGAAGCATGGCAAGGAGTAGGGCAAAGCTGCATTCTTTCACCTTTCTTTTCCAACCTGGGTATCAAAGTGATTATGAAGAAACTGGAACTTGTAGAATCAAAAATTGAAATAAAGTTTAGAAGAAGGAACACCAACAATTTTCTAAATGGTGATGATGCAACTGTCCTCTGAGAAACCAAAGGATGCCTGGAATATCTGATTAAAGAATTAAAGAAGAAAGCATGAAATTTGGCTTTTCCTGAACATCAAAAACACCAAGTTAATAATCACTGCGAAGAATGGGAAGGTCAAAGTAACAATCAACAATAAAGAGATGAAATGTGTGTAAGAATTCCTTTTCCTAGGATTGCAAATTCATCAAAGCAGGGAATGTAGATCAACAATAAAGCATCAAATTTTCTAGTTCACACAGCAATGATGAACCTGAATCAAGAATGGAAAAGCAAGGACATCAACCTGGCAACTAAATTAAGATTAGTCCACACTACTGTATTCCCATAGCTTTCTATAGTTGTGAAAATTGGACCATGAAAAAACCTAAACAGGAAGAAAATTGACTTGTTCCTGCTGTAGTACTAGAGAAGGCTCCTGCATAATCCTTGGACAGCAAAAGTGACAAATAAGAAGTACTGGAGTGTTTAAAACCAAACATATCTCTGGAAAGCAAAATCACAAAACTCCACCTCACTTATTTTGGCCATGAGATCAAACTCAAAGAAAAAGGCAGTTATGCTCAGAATGATTAGCAGTAAAAGGAAACAGGTCTACTAAATCTCAAAACCATCAAAGCCTACATAAAACAATGAAACCATACAAGATTGAAAAAATGTAGACAGCTGGTCCATAGAATCAGACTTGATTGATCAGATAGCATCATTTGCACCTCCAAGTAGTTGGAAACAAATTTTAATGTAGAGATGCTACAGAAGCAGTTGCAACATTAAAAACTACAGTTACCCAAATTTAAGAACAGATTATAGTCTATTTAAAACATGTTTCTTTGTAGAATAAATGAGAACAAAGGAGGATTTCCAGTATAATCCAATCAACATAATTGTAGCTGCTCTTCAACTTTTGTCTTAAAAACTAACATTTAATGGTCACATTTAAATAATTAATAAAAAGCATGTGTTGAAAAAGGAATAACCCTTTTTTCTGCCCTTCATAAAATTCAGCCCAATCCCAAATCCCATATTTGGTCTTCTTTTGCAACTACTCACTCACAGGTTATAGATTGATTTGGAACTCTTCCATCCATACACATTTCTACACTATGGCACTTCTACAATATTATACTATGTGTGTGTGTGTGTGTGTGTGTGTGTAACACATATACATTATAATTTATATATATATATATATAAATTATAATG
>JANHFL010005758.1:28030-41568 GCA_032468155.1 Oxyrhabdium leporinum | reverse complement strand
TTATAATGTATATGTGTTACACACACACACACACACATATATATATATATACATACATACATACATACACACATATATATACATACATACACACACACACACATACATTAAAAAGAAAAGCAGGAAACATGTAAGGGATAGGCCACAGGCAGTATTTAAATGTACAATTGAGACGTCATTGAATGAGAGACAAAGTCTGAGGGGAATATACTCTTACAAACAATTAAAACTAAACTCAGTCTTATCCAGACGGGATCTAGAATCCAAATAAAGACAATCTAAACATAAACACTGCTTTTTAAAAACTTTATCTTAGTGAATTGTGTACTTTATAACAAAAAGCTGGTTGTTGATTGACAGAACATGATAACAGCATATAATCTGCCTGGGGTCTACTGCCAATCATTTCAAATGTCATACAGAAAATCTGATAATTTAGTTCATTTTGTTTTTTGTATACCTCATCAATTGCAGTCTAGCCATAATTAAAGATTATGCCATCATTTCTATACTTTACAACCAACCACAATCTTGTTGAACATCAATTTTATCCACAGCTGGTCTTATGTGACAGATGTTTCAGTTTCTTCCTTCCAATATTGTCTCACACATCCTGTTTCTAATCCCTGATTAGCTTCTAATTCTTCATTTCTCTGTTATTCCCAGGATTTCAGAAGTGAAAACATGTGGAGGAATTATTGCATACAATCTCCCAGGGAACAACCACTTTTTCTCCCCAGACTGGGAAGATCTGATTAACCTTTTTGATTCAAGCTGCTGAGATTTTGCATTATTTAGGTGTAGTTTCTAAGGGACTACTACTAGCTCCCAAAGCATTTCCTGATAGATTTAATGACTGATAACTAATCATAAAAGCAATTTTTTGGACATAAATTAGTATCAGTATTTTATATAGACATGCATACAGGACTTGACTTATATCGCTATTATTGTTGCAACAAATTTAGAAGTAAATACAGTACTTGTTCCCTGATCTAGAGTTGGATATAGTAGTAATACATAATATTGTGTCATTATGAAATGGTTGCTTAATAATGTCTGATTACTTCAGAATAATCTATTAAATCTGACTTTGTGATTATCATACATCAGATAAATTTGAGTTAGTGATTTTAATCAAGTCAAGTTGATTGAAATCAGATTCAATTTGATTAGCAAAAGTACCATTTGCACCTTCAATGTCATTGAAATTGTCAAATTGTTTCAAAGGCATTCAATTCAAGTTGATTTCTTTAATCAATCTAACATTTTGACTTGGATTTTCCATTCAGAGAGAGATTCAGTTGACTTGAAGCTTTGAACATGTTTAACAATTTAAATTTAAAAGCCTGAAGAATTTGCCAAGGAAGAGGAAAGAGGATGATAGATTCCGTCCAGTTACATATGAGTGCAGGACTTAAAGATGATGAATTACCTTAATAAAAGTCTTTTTATTCCCTTGCCCACTGGAAATTTATGCATCAGCTTCTCAATGATGACTTTGTCATATGGCAGCTTTCATGATCATGAAGGATGATTAACATGAACACCATTTAAAGGGCATCAGTCAGGCACAGGTGGGAAAAATCAAGTTAGCTAATGTTGCAAGGATATAGGGCATAAAAAAACAGGTGGAAATTGGCGGAAGGATGGATAATGGTAAATAGCTCAGCTTGCATTATTTATCATCATTTCAATCTATTTGGAGGCATAAGCAATCAATAATCAATCCATGCAAACCTAGACTGTAATATAGTAAAACATCTTTCTTCCTTGAACAAGCTGGGTAAATCCTGGTTTGTGTAAGATTGTTCCAAATGAAAGCACTATGTCACCTGGAGAACAGATACCAATTGCAAAAATGAGATTGCATCAGAGCAAACAAATGCACAGAACAAACACTGTGAGATAAAAGTTTCAATATACTGTAGAAATAAGTCTGAGTTTAGACTGTGAAGCCTTTATCCATTGCAGAATGCTTGTATTTTGCTTTGGGTCCCATTTCAAAGGCATATCAAGTCCCAATTCTCCCACAAGCCTGATAACTGTAACAAATGTTTCCTTTATATTACTAATGAAACCATTTTCCTTGGCCCCTCTACTGCAGAGCATTTTGCACAGCAAAAAGCCAAAAGTTTATGTGGGTTTGTAACTTACAAATATTAGGTTACACTGCTCTAGAATTACTGATACAGCTTACAGAGAAATGAGCAATCAGTAGTTTCAAGTGCAAGATTCCTTTTCACTTTCAGGTGTGAAATTGATTCAGTTCTTAAGGCTCTTAAACTGTCAGGTTTCTGGTGAGATATTCAATAAACAGTCATTGGTTCTTGTGGCTACCTCCACAATCAAGTTCTTTGGGAAATGCTCTGTTTAACACAGGAAGTAACATTTGTAGAAAAAAAATGGATGGCATTCCAGAAAATGTTATTCACTGTATTTAAAAGGAAATGGGTAAAAGTCCAAAAAGTCATCTCTATACAAGTTTTTTATAAATGTGAAAAAGAACATAGGGAAATTCAATTCTTTAAATAAGAGCATTAGGTTTCAGAAAATAGAAATGTTAGTTTTTTGCTTTCAAAATTAATTAGAATCTTAGTGTACGTATTTCAACAATTTGTGAGCAGGGATAGATAATGAGGTCTAATTTTTTATTTCTTTATTTTTTTTTTTAATTACCAAGACAAAGTTATTAAATGTGCACAAAATAGATTTGGGCCAATACATTTAATCGTATCTAATATAATGATTGCCAATGTTTAATTAAAATTACCAGAATTCCTGCCAAGATAGTAGCACTGGATGACTGCATTTGCAGTACGTTTACAGATTACATCTACTATTGTCTTGAATTACAAGGCCTATATGTACACATTCATGCAAACCCTACACAAATACACAGCTGATATGCAACAATATGTAGAGGGTCTGGATAATGACAACATAATATAATATTCTAAGAAAAATAATTTCCTATGAAAAGTTGACTGAAAGTCATTAGATATTTCACAATGATAGTTGACATGTCAATAAACAAACAAGTCTCTTATAACATGACAGATATCTATGTGCCATGCTGGGATTTGAGACCAAGGTGTTTCAGGGTAAGATAATGTGCATGCTACATCAGCAAAAACAGCCAGATCATTCAGCTAGAACTTAATTTTTCAAGAGTGGCTGCAAGAAACAGCTTAATGGTAATGGGATCATGAATGGCTGAGGAAATTTTGTTTGGTTTGGTTTGATCAGCTTAGGAATTGAGAGAAGCCCATTGCACATGGACACTTGGGACTCCCTTTTGTATTGGAAAAAATATATATCTAAAAACCATTTATTCTGACCCCTGACTCATACTGTGTACAAATTCAACCTATTTGCAAATGTATGGTGAAATGAGTACAGTTTGGACCAGTGGTTCTCAACCTTGGCAACTTTCAAATGTGTTGACTTCAACTCCTAGAATTTCCCAGTCACGCTGCTTGTGAACTTTTTGGAGTTAAAATCCACACATGGTAGAGTTGCCAAGATTGAGCTGGCTAGGAATTCTGGGAGTTGAAATCCATACATCTTAAAATTGTTGAGAAAGATTAAGACATACTGGTATGGATATACAGTGTGCCACAATGATTAGGGTATGTGATTTAAATTAAATTAACTAAATTAAAACACAAACTAACTATAAAAAAGCCACACATTTACTGTGGCTCATTCAGCCTTTTTGATAAAGTGTACTTATGAAGTTATTGTAAATTGATTATAAAATGTTTTACTCTGATTTGCTTTTCAGCAAAAAAAAAAAGGGGGGGAGGTACATATTTAATAAAGATTTGACATATCTGCTTTTTTGTTCAGAAAACCAAACTGGCATAGGACTTCTTACTATTCAGCAGCACAATATACCTCCTGTATATTTGGGTAGAGATTTCTTTGTTTCTTTCTCAGGGAGTCTAAAAGCATGTCATTTGAGAGAAGGGGAAGGGAGACGGAAAAGGAAAGAAAGTGGAGAGAGAGTTTAGGCCTCCTGAGAAAAGGCTTCTATTTTAGATGAGTCAAGAAGTCTCTGCTAAGAAGGAATGTTATGGAAAACATAAACATTCCTTATTTTCCTTTCTCTATTCACTAAGATTTCCTGGAAGCTGCAATTTCCTTTCTTTAATGAGACAAACAATAAAAGCATGTCGCTCTCTGAGCTGAAATAGGTTGAATGTAAATATTGTGCCATGAATACAGTAGCTATACACAGACCAGTAACAAAAGAAGGTGAATGTTACAATAGCCAAAGAAAAAGAAGAACTTGACAGGCCATGTAAAAAAACAGCAAGAATGTAAATAAGCTTGTTTGCCTGGAGACAGGGGAACACAGCAGGTGGAGAATGCTACATTTTCAGTTATTGATCTACTGTTATTTCTGAGGACATCAGCAAGTCTCTATCATTTATGATACTTTCCATAACCTTTTTCATGTCTGCTTAGCAGGTTGTGAATGTATGCCTTTGCCACCAAGTCACCTTTGTCTGTCTTGGCTGCTTGTTTTCAACAGGGCAAAAAACTTTAGCTTGCAGGAAGATATATGACCAAATGCATCCTTATCATTATCATTATCAAGACCACTCGGTAGCTGCTTCTGTAAATCAGTTTTATATTTCTGCACACAGGGAACTGCAGTCAACCTTGTGAAAAAGGTCTTTAGGTTATTTTGCAAGCTCAGATGAACACATCTCATAAAACTATGGCTTTCAAGAATCTGACCTTGGGCTTCAAAGTAATGCAGATTGGAGAGATGGTGGCAGCTAATTTCTTTCCAGTACAAAGGCAAAAATGGACTGAAGAACTTCAGTATCAAAAGCTTTAGCATTGTGAAACCTGCACAGTATTATTTTGAATCTGATCCCCAGTTTACGGCTTTGATTAAAAGTATTATAGAAACCAAAAGAGAAGCTGGAAATGTGTATATGGTCAAGCAAGGAGACTGTCAGGTCCTCACAAGGTTTCAAGGGTAAGAATAGAATAGAATAGAATAGAATAGAATAGAATAGAATAGAATAGAATAGAATAGAATAGAATAGAATAGAATAGAAATGTACACTAATCAGCATACATTAAAATGAAATTTCATTGCATTCATCTCTCAAAAGATAACCATTATACATATACACACATATATGACACAGAGAAATATCACTGTCTAGTTCGGATATATACATATACATTGTGGGGAAGAAAAGAATCCTGCGAGTTTACAAGACAGATGGCATAAGAAACAAAGTTGATACAGAATCTAGTAGTCCTGCTATCAAAACTTCCAAACCTCCTCCCAAAAGGGAGAAACAGAAACCGACTGGGAAGTGTGTGTGTATGAGGGGGGCGGGGTGCTCTAATATTGGGTATTTGATGCAAGAAATAAGGATCCATCGGAGTTGTATGTGGGGTGTGTGTGCTCTAATATTGGGTATTTGATGCAAGAAATAAGGATCCATCGGAGTACAAATAAATAAGTTAGAAGGCATGTTCTTGGTTTATTTCTAGAGAAGGCAAAAACAATGAAGTAATCAGAAGACTACCCTACACGAGAATGCTTGATAAAAAATAAATTTTCATGCATTTCAGTTCAACAGTAAGACAAGCTCTGCACTAGCTAAAGAGACATCACAGGACCAAACTGTTATTATATAAACTGGATTATTGAACAAAAACCATTATTAAAACAATTGTGATTCACCTTGCAGGAAGGGTAATACAATGCACTTCATCCAAGAAGCTTAAATCTAAATCACCAACAATCTTTCTTAGTTTGATTTCTGGAAAATATGTTAACTAAGAATTCAAAGGCATGTGACTTGTTTTTGCAGTAGTATAAAATTAGCATTTATTCCTATGAAATGGATGAGAAAATTGTTTTGGTTCACTTTAATCAAGGCACAAGGATTGCCATCATTTACTATTGCTTATAATCAGAAGTCAGAATCAAAACATAATTGATTATAAGGAATAAAATAATCAAAGCAAAACATGGTTTTATACTACTCAGAAAAAAATCAAATAACTGTAAATGTTAAAGAAATCAATTTATGGTTCATTAAGTCAGGAACACCAAAGGTAGGAATACAATATAGATCTGCCTCCTACTTCATTTTTCTCTTAGGAAAGATTTTGTAAAATAATATACTGTATAGGCAATACTTGGGTTATCATATATCTTCTTATATCATTATCTGTAAGCATCATTCCTGATAATGAGAAATTACACCATAAATAAACTGATTTTTTTTTATTGTAATCATGACAACTTGGTAACAGATTAGAGAAAAATGCACAATCCTCTGTTATATCTTGTTTTATAGAATTCTATAAAATCTCATTGTTAATTTATTTGTTTTTTTCTTAGACACATATTCACATGGTTTATGCTAGAATTTGGAATGCTGAATTAGGAGACTACATATTGTACATAATGCATTTGATTTGTTTGAATGGTTACTGTAATTGAAAACAAAATCTTGTGGTTTTAGAATTGTGAAATCCTAAGCTAAGAAAAAACTATCAGGAACAAAACTATTATCAGCCACTACTTATAACAAGGTCGAGCTGGCACATAAATAGAAAACAATATAGCAGATGTTTTGGGAGCTCCAAACATAAAAACAGAAGTATGCTGGTAAGCAACTTCTGTGTCAGAATTAGAAAATCAGATATACTAATCAGGAACTCTAAGCAATAAAACCTAATGAACAGCTGGTGGTTGTTTTTGACACCCCTTAGGTAAAATACTACAACACTCCATCTTATTACAAAATAATATTGTTGATACAGGTAATGTGAACTCAATGAGTGGTGAAGAAATTTGGCATCAGTTCAGAGATGCAGTTTTCTTGTTTTGTGATTTTGTTTATGGTGCTGTCATGTAACCCTCTTATCAAAAGAACAGAAAAAGTAAATGAAAATGTACACAGTTCAGCATCCTGCTTCAAATAACAGGCAGCCACAAGATTTGAGAAAAACATTGTCAGCCACACATTGCTACCTTTAAATCTTGATTTTCATTCAGCTATTATGATTAATGCTGATTGATAAATCTGTCCTCTATATACTGACTAATTTCATTTTTAAATTATAAAATGTTATGGCATCGTTTACATATTGTATACTATCCTATATGACTAATATACTTGATGAGTGATCTAATAAAATGTAGGGAGGCACTGAAGGTCAGAACGGTTTGTGTGTCATGCCGTTTGCCTTACCACAGCCCTAAAATAGCTGCTCCCTCAATGAAATAGAAAATTCTGTCCTATCACTAGTGCTGAAGATCAAGCTGCTGATCTTGTCAGTTTCCACACATGAACCTGGAAGAAGCACAGTTTTGTTCAGTGCTTCAACTATCAAGATATTGTAGGTTAGCTCTGTATTAACACAATCCAGAACTTTATTCATTTAACTAGCAAAACTATCCCTTTTAATACTCTCTGTAATTGACTGAAATCTACAAAAAAGTCTGAGTGGTTCCAGCATTGGTTTATAGCAGAAGTGAGGACATATCCATAATCCCTAGCAAATGGCCAGGGATGATGAAGTTTAATCATTATCTTAAGAAATATGTTTGCCATCTCTATCTAGAACACGGGTGACAAACTCGATCATGTCACGTGACATATCACAGCATATCACAATGTTTTTTGCCTTTGCGGAGCCAGGGTGGGCATGGCCTGCACGTGACACCTCCACATCCTGCCTGTGGGCAGCCAGTTTGACACTTCTGATCTAGAAGAAGGAGTTGAAGTCCACCAGGCTTAACGTTGCCAAGGTTGGAGACCCCTGATCTAGAAGAAGACTGCTACTAGATACTGTGATACTATTACTGAACCTTGAAGCAGGTTGGGCACTTTGTTTTGTTTCTTAATTCAGAACAAATGACAATAGAATTCTATTTCCACATTAAGCTATGCTGTATTTTACCATGTTGAATCAAGAGAAAAGCAATGCTTTTAGCACCTCCACAACATTTCATATTTTTTGACTACTTGATATTTGATACAACTGTTCAATGCATGAAACCAATATTAGAACCAACTGCTCATGTATCAATGATTTGCCTGATTAAGAAAGTCTCTTTCTCTGTATTTCCATCTAACATTAAAGGTCAAAAATAAAAATATTTCAGTGTAAAAATATCCTACATATGAAAACCCAACAGCAGGTACTATATTAAGCTACATTGAAAAACCCTATAAGTAGATAAATTATTGCATATAAAGTCCTACTGGGTTCATACTAATAGAAAGGATCCAAGTGACCAATAATGCTTTCGTTTTCTCACATTGTCTATGATTTTCCTTCCATTAATTTTCCACATGTATCTCTCTATGCAACTCATTTTTCATACCACAGCATAGGTATTTATAAGCATTCTAAGATTAAACTGAGCCTTTGAGAAGAAGACACAAAATACATATGGCTCTTCAAAGACTTTGCAAAGGATTGTAGTAATGTGTGGTAGAAACTAGAGCATCTATTTCCATGGAAAATTCTATTGTACAATTAAAATCCTTGATGTTAATAAAGCTGATTAGCATATGGCCTTTTGATTCTTCTGGAAGTGAGAGTTCATCTTTTATAGAGAAAAGGAGTTTTGACTTCTTCCCCCTTCTTCTGTGGGAAAATGATCTGCTCATATGTAAAGCTTGAAATAAGTAAAACAAATATAGAAGAGACTCTTGATGCAGTTTATTCACAGCTGTTTCTTAATTCCCATGAGGCTTTCATGAGAACACAGCACAGGCCCCCATGTGAAGAAATGCAAGTTGCCAAAAAAACAGCTTGGTGGGCAAGATTCATTTATAATTGAACAAAAAAACATAGTATAAAGTAGCCTTTCTTTACTGTTTTTTTTTACAAGATTTTTCAAAGGTTACTGCTGCATCATTGTCATAATTTACATGCCGATAATTTACATGCCGATTTTAATATACAGTATGCTGAATGCTGCTGTTTGTTTCCAGCCAAGCTTGTTAGGATATTTAACCAAATGGTTTTTGTTTTTCCCTTGATTTTCTCCAAGCCTAAGAATGTTTCTATGTGAAAGTGAAATAATGAGACTTATTTTAAAAAAACCTCTTATTTAAATCCAGTAGAAAAATCTTCTGATTTATTGATATGCAACATTTAGCTCATATTTAAAATAAAACCTATAAAGTCACTTTACAAATACACAGTGGTTTTAAAGAATTATATCTCACTCAAATGTTCCGCAATTAGAAATAATTTTTCAAGCACTATATTTTGTATGAGCGATTTACTATATTTTAATAAATAAAAAAACGTTGGCCTCTTTTGTTTTGCTACAGCTTAATGATATATTATGTTACTTATGTTAGGATTCTCTTGAGTTATATTCTTTGACCATCATGAATATTCATCAATTAAGGTGAATATATGTGCCCCAGGATAATGTTGCAGGATCCAATCTGGGTTGGTCACCGCGACCAGAGTTTTTTTTTTCTTCTGAGCTTTCGGACTCATGCTGGAAAGATTGCTAGAAAGAAGTTCCCTGATGATGGACTCCAGCACAAGTCTGAAAGCTCGAAAGAACTCTGGTCCCAGTGACTGACCCAGATTGCATCATAAATATTACTGAACTTGGATAGCATTCGACAGCAAAGAAAGTGCTGTCATCATCATTATCGCTATCATCGTCATCATCATCATCATCATCAATCATCATCATTGATAACTGCCTATGTACATGTCTGGTCATATTTTAGTTACATTGGATTTATTACATGGATTTATTCATTTAACTGTTAGAAAATTTGATCCTGTTAACAAATTTGAAGTAAAATCACTATAAATACTAGAGCAATTCTTTTCAACCTTTGGAGAAACATAAAATTTCCTGTTATTTAAAATTTATATATATATGACAAACAACTAAGAACATAACTTTTTCAAATGTATTCAAGGAATAGAAACTCCTGATAAATGAGCATTTCCACCACATTTACCTCTGAAATATTGAATGGCAAACAATGAATAACATACTTGTACTAAAATATCTGACCTTTACTAATCTCATAAAGTTAAACAAGGGCAGACCAGAGTAATATCAGGATGGTATATCACCTGGAACCATATGGATTCTGTAGATTCAAGTGGAAAGTGGAACAGAAAGCCACAGATTAAGATAAAGCAACTATTCTCATATTGTTGGTGAGAAAAAGGGATAAACAAGTGCACAAAATCAGCAGGATTTACCTTCAAAGTGAAACTTTTTTTCTATCTGGACATATAAGCACACTAAATGTGGATTCTACAAATGAATTGTCAAGGACAGATGAGATGGATAAATAAAAATACAACTATGTGCTGTAAATAAAATATATAATTATATATTTATAATAATCAACTGCATATAAATTTAAACTGCCAACTCGTTTAAAAAGACACGAGTGATTTTCAACTATACAAATAGACAATGCATTGACATGTCTTTCAGATTTTCATTCTCAAAAGTGATTTCTTTAAAACCTGCTTTTGCACCAAATTCTTATGTATGTTGCTCTTTTCTGAAACCATGTGGCATCTTAGAAATCCACAACCTTCTCCAGTTCTTAAAGGAATCCATAAACTCACAGAAGTAGATCTACAATTACAATAATTTCATCTTGTTTAATATGCACCTAAAATCAATTATCATTTGTTGTCTTTGTTTTATTGGGCTTGGAGAGTTAAAGTTTAATAACATTTATTGGCACTAGACATTTGTAAGGGTGTCATTTGTTCATTAGTGCAGTTATAAGACATGAACCCAGACTGTACACTTTGGTACTATTCAGGAGTTGTGCAGCTTCTTGTTTCCAGAAGGAAATATTGAGCTTCTGAAGTGGTACACGGAGCCAACAAATAGGTGAAATTAAACTTGCCATTTTGTTCATCTTATGAATGTGTTTTCGGCAGCAAAATGTTTCCTGCTTTTCTGTATGGTTATGGCTGTTTAATAGTTCCCAGGATATTGAATTATTATCACATTCTTGGGCATCTGCTTGCTTGCATGAAGAAACAAAAAAAAATGCTAAGAATACAATTTGTCTTTTGTAGTTCTGCTGCTGCCATTTTTTTTAAATTTTAACCAGATAAAACAATAACTAACAGCAAAAATGTATGTGTACTTAAAAGCCTCAAGTATCTAGAGTTGTTCCTTATTCCCAGGAAAAAAGCTTAGGTTACAACAGAAGTTAGCTCTGATGAAATATGCATAGGGTTACACTGACAAATCCCCACCATGCACTTTTGTGGCATTAAAAGCATACTTTGATCATTGCTAACATGAAACAAAAGATCTATTTTAAGATTTTAAAAAGAAGTTGCCTTTTGGTCACATAGGATAATTTCATTTATTTATTTAACTGACTCACTGACTGACTTGTTTTGCTCTCTCCTTGGTTCTGTAGTTTTTCTGCTGACTTTTTCTGATCTGAAAGAAACCCTCCATGGACCTTCCCTGGGGATGTAATTTCAGTATGGGAAATGAGAGAAAGTACACAGCACTGAGAAATTGTGGTCTAATGAAAAAATGGAGACTCTCACATCTCTCAGCCCCTCATAAGCACATTTAGTACAAGAATTCCTAACTTTACACCACACCACCCCATCCAAATCAATTTGTCTTTGTTAGATTGAATAAGAACAGTTGAAAAATGCAAAATAACATTGGGAGAGTGCTAGGTGTTACTGAGTGGGAGAAATGATATACAATATGTCTGAGAAAAGAGCTAGCAAGGGACAGACTAAAGAATGAGGTTCAACTATACAAACTCTGACTTAGGGGTTATTTCCTCTCCTCTCCCTTCTTTGTCCTTCCCAAGTTTTGCTGTTGTGACTTTGTTGTTGTTATTATTTAATTCTCACTTATGTACAGGGTAAACGTTTTAAAGAAACTCAAAGGTCACATGAAGGAATCTAGCTAAATCTTAAGCAACTGCTTCAGGGAATATTTTTAAAAAGAATAAATGATTGGAAAAGACACTTCTGGAATCCTGCCAGTCTCTAAAATATCCAGATGATTGGTTGCCTGCCAAAAGACTGCTTCACATGAAATGACTGGTGTGTGCAAGATTGCAGAGTTAATATTCATGTTAACAAACAACAATGAAGACCTTTAAATGAGTGAAATTGGAAAAGAAAGTTGTTTTTTTCCCCAAATTGTACGCAAATAAGTCAAATTGTTCACTTGTGAGGCTGTTTGTATTATTTATAATGTACATATCTCCTACATACATATGTAGATTAAAAAAACAAGTGTTCTTGTATACTGACTACTAGCTATGGCTGGCAATTGCATCCATAAAGCAATAGTAGATAGAAGCATCTATTTTTCTACCATATCTTTCATATTCCATTCAACCAATGCTAGTTGATATACTGCATCAAGCCTCTGAAACATTGTAGAAGTTTTTGATATTTCTAACAGCTTAGTTCCTGAAAATGTGGCAATTTTGCACATAAATAGAAAAACATGTACTTTTCCTCATCTAATTTTGCATACACAATGAAAATCCTGGTTGGTCAGCAATCCCAATGAAGGTCAGTTGCCAAGAGCTAAACAGAGTTATCAAGGTTATGCTTCCATGGAGTTTTGCAGATTCAATCTGCCCCCTGGTGGCAAAAATATTTGCTATGCTATTGACAGTGCCAGAGTCTTAAATTTGCAGTGCGGTGACTGTGAAATGATCAAATGGATTAGTATGAACTCGTCCATTGGCTAAAGATAATGATTTCTTTGGGATAGTGTTCACAACAAACAAACACATCACTTTCAATAATTAGATTTAGATCTACATATAAAATAAAACAATAATGGAAATGGGAGCTTGACAAAATAAAATCTTCCAACTGGAAATAAACCACAATAAAAAGCAATCAAATTTAAAGCCCTGGTTTTCAGAGAGGAATACGTTTATGTCAGCCTTATGAAATAAACCAGACAGGAAACATGACCAGATGAACTAATTCTATTTTACTGTAACACAACATTAATGGAAACTTGCAAGTTTGAAGGTACAAATAAGCCACCACCACTTTTAACTGCCATTTTAATTTTAATTGATCAATTAAGGCAGGTCCCTCCTTTATCTGATCATTAAGTCACTGGGGATCTTCCATCTTTTTGTCTGATCAGTTCTTAAGCAGCATCTCTTTCCCATTTCCCTCAAGGTCATTTTCATATATCATTACAAAGTGCATGAACTCTATCTAATTTCATCAGACAGAAACAGTTGTAGACAAGTGGTCCTTCAAATGATTTAGCACCGTATCAGGAAGGTCTTTATAGGTGATAATCAGTGCCTTGAATTGCACCAGGAAGCCAACTGGTGACCAGCGCAACCTATGAAGCAATGATGATACATGACCAGGGGTGGGCTGCTGGGAGTTCATGGGTGTTCGGGTGTACCCTTAGCGAAGATTCTGAGGGGATCACCGAACCCCCAAATCTCACTCCTGGCTGGCCCCGCCCACTCTGCCCCACCCCTCCCAGGAGTCTCCAC
>JANHFL010005757.1:334171-358322 GCA_032468155.1 Oxyrhabdium leporinum | reverse complement strand
AAAAGGAAGTAGATGAACTTCCTCCCATATATGGGCAACCAAGTCTCCTCACAACGAAACATATATATATATATATACACACATACATATATATATATATATATACACACACACACATACATACATACACACACACATACATACACACACACACATATATTTATATACTTTTGCATATTACACAATCACCCATAGATTGTCTTTTACATTAAGACCCCAGGACTGTTCATTATTATAAATAGCTGGTATCCTTGTCACTAAAATAATTACATCGTATTTTTGAGATTTAAATCCAGTTATTTCATCATCATTTTTATTCAGTTCATCACAGTGAGATCTCTAATTTATCCAGTATTGTCCACAGCAAGTAGTTTGTCTTACATTAATTAGTTTTATTGAAATGAAACATTAAAATTATACAATATGAAGATTAATAAAAATGAGTTTCACATTGTTTGGCATAAAGGTGGTTTGATGATAACATCAGCTATATAACATTCCTACGGCTAATAAGCATCTTAGGGATGGAATATGTAAATAGGAATTCCACCAATAATTCATGAGGGATCTAATGCTCTTCTATTCTCAGTCAAGATCTGATTTCACACGTGAAACAGATAGGGAATAATCATCACTGTTCTTTGTTTTGGTATCACAGCAACTCTGGAATTGCAGCTGAGACAGCATTACCATGAAAAATGCTCATCTGAATCCAGTTTATTCATGCTTAGAAAAAGCAGTCATCACCTTTACTGCAGTATCAAGAACACTTCAGTATATCCAGCTCAGGTTCACTTGCCAAGAAGTCTCTAAAGGCTGACTATGTGCATCGATTTAGCATATTTATAAGGAGACAGTGGATGAGGATTAAAACAAGGAAACATGCAATAATGTAACAGAGTTAGTCAAAGTGCTGGAAATTTAAGCCCGTCTTGCATTTCTAGCTCCTCTAGGCTTCCAGAGAGCAATTAACATGGTTGACCAGGCCTTTGTATGGACTCAAACTAGCAGCTGTGCAGGAGAAGGATTCTGTGGAGGGGGCTGCATGCTATATAGTTTGACCTGCACTCTCAGTTGACCTGCAACTTCAGACTTCATCAAGTACGCTGTCTCTTCACCACTGCTGAAGAATAAAAGGGGACATTTCCCCCTTCACCTCAGGTAGCACAATGTCTTAAGCTGTTGGTCCTGACAACTGAAGAACTCAACCAACCTGGAAGCAGCGAAGGGGATGTGTGAAAACTGCTTTGTCAAGGGTAACAGGTTGCAGTCGAATTGAGACGAGCAATTTATCAATTTTAACCGTTTCCATGTTGCCACTGAACTGTCATTTTTAATATGACAGAAGAGAAAATTATTAAATACATGAGGTGTGATCAAAATAATTGTTTCATTAATGTAACCATAATTAATTTTAAACCACATTAAATTTAATTTTTGCCCTGTCCCCTATGGTTTATAGAATACAGATAGTCCTCGATTTACAACTACAAATGGGACCAGAATTATAGTCACATCATTACATGATGTGACTATAAAGTGTAACATCATGTGATCGTATTGCTTAGCAACAGGAATCCTGGCACTCCCCATTTCTCTTGTAATTCCAGATGCATGGATTATTAAACTAGAAGTGGAGGAAGTCCCAGGTAGGAAGTGTAGTTGTGGGTGGTGGGGGAGATGTTTCAGTGCAAATTGGATAGTACTGCAGTGTGGCACAAGTTCAAGACCACCAGGAAAAAATGGTGTGAGAACAGGCAAACTGTTTGGAGATTGGCAAATATCTCATTTTCATGATGCTTCAGAAAACCTCAGAAGCTTTTTAAAGGTCTTCAGAAGCATCCCAAGTGTGAGCACACTATTTGCAGAATATCTATGGAGATTCTCAGTCATCGAGGTCATGGTTGTCTCAAAGAGGCGACTGGACTTTCTGGTTTTTCTTTGAAGACATTTCGCTTCTCATCCAAGAAGCTTCTTTAGCTCTGACTGGATGTCCATTCCCCACCATCCAGTCAGAGCTGAAGGAGCTTCTTGGATAAGAAGTGAAACATCTTCAAAGAAAACCAGAAAGTCCAGTCGCCTCTCGAAAAAAGCACCTTTGAGGCTATTTGCAGAATAATGCACACAATTTGAGAATAGCACGAGTGGCTTCAGGAAGAAGCCCTGGAGCAGTCAGCAACTGCCTCGCATAGAGTCAGGCCAGATGCACCTCAGCAGCAGCAGCAGGAAGGAAACAGTGAAGGTCAGCTGGGCTTAGCAGGGCCTATGGTTTTGCAGGGTGGCTCGGCCAACTGGGGTTTTCTGCTGGGGTGGCTGGCTGTGATGTAGGGCTTGTGGCAGCATTTGTCAGTGGCAGCGGCAGTGCTGAGGCTGAAGTAGAGGCCTGGGGCAGTGGCAGCAGGCTGAGAATGCAGAAGGCCCCATGCCTCTACTTCAGTTCCAACCCTGCCACCAAGGAATGCTGCTGGGCTGGGCAAAATGGGGAGGGAGATAGGTAGGTAGTTGAGGTCATAAGTGTGGGCAACTGCCAAGCACCCAAATTCTGATTACATGACTACCAGGGCACTGCAATGGTTATAACTTCAGGGACCAGTCATAACTCATTTTTTTCAATGCTGTCATAACTTTGAACAACCTCTGAATAAATTGTTGTAAGTCAAGGACTAGCAATATAACACTACCTCACCAAAGGATATAAACTTTTGTCTAAGAAAGATTAGATTCCTGCAATGGAAGTTAAGAAGAATCTTGTATCATACTATATATCATTAAGGAGCATAGTGAAAAAATGGGACTAAAAATAAATATAAAGAAGATGTATAGATATAATGACAGTAGGTACAACAACCAATTTAGAATTGATAATGTAGTGCTGATGCTGTAGATGACTTCTGCCTTTTAGAATCAACCGTCAACAATAAAGGAACAAGTAGTCTGGAAATATGCTGCAGACTAGCACTTGGTAGAGCAGCTATGAAGGCTTCAGAAAAGATATTCAGATTTATTTATTTGATTTCTATAGTCACCCATCTCAGCAATGGGTGATGGATGGCTCACAATTCAGGTGCTGTGTGTCTAAACTTTCAAAGAATTGTAACAGGGCAAGCAGCAGTATTCTCAGGGACACATTATGGAAGTGGAAGTTAGACTTTGAAGAAGCAAGATAGGAAGAGCATTGAGGCTTTTGAACTTTGGTATTAAAGAAGACTCGAGAAAACCATTGTCAGCCAAGAAAATAAATCAACGAATCAATGAATCACTGAACAACACCCCCCCCCCCCCCGAGTTCTCACTTGAGGCATAGATTACAAGGCTCCAATTATCCTATGGACAGATTACTATGGACAAAATAAAAATAAATAAAAAATAAATTACGCAAATACCTAGGTTTCTAGAGAAAGCTCGCTTTATTTATTTATTTATTTATTTATTTGTTTGTTTATTTGTTTGTTTGTTTATTTATTATTTTATTATTTTATTTGTTTGTCAAACATGTACAAGGTAACAAGTATAGGTATGAACATAAACATGAACAAAGGAAGTAAATACAGATAAATGGGGACAGTAAGACAGGGACAGTAGCATGCTGGTGCGCTTATGCACGCCCCCTTTAAGGACCTCTTAAGAAAGGTTCTTTCTTTCTCTACTTTCCTCTCAGGCCTCTTGGCTTGTAAGAGGTCTCTTGGCTTGTAAAATGTAGTTAAAAACAAAACTAATGCTGGGAACGGTGGAAAGAAAGAGGAGAAAAAGAAAACAACAAGCAACCAAGTTGATGGACTCGGATACAGTAATGATGGGTCCACTATTGAAAAAGGTTAGGGATGGATCATCATGCAGAAAATTCAGAAATGGTATCAGATTAAAGACTATTGCCTATTCTGTCTTTCCGGATATAATGGTCTCCCAATTTAACTCTGTTTTTAATATTAAATACAAATTTATTAATAACATTACAGGGAAGCAAAGGAACATAAGAAAAAATAAATTCCTAATTGTAAGAGCTTTTTTACCTTGAACCAATTATGTAAGGAGCTCTTGGGCTCTTCCTTTGTTGGATATTTTCAAGCAAATGCTGTGATAACAACTTGGAATCAGAAATATAGATTCCTATATTAAGTAAGGGGACTAGACTCAGTTTGTCTAAAATGGCCTCTTCAAACTATTATTCTATTCATTTTATCAGATATAAATTGATGTACATAGTGACAAAGGTTCAATGCTGAAACTCTATAGGTCTGTTTTCGTTTTGTTAAACAAATGTTCAGTATATGCAGTGAGCCAATTTCTATCACATCATTATATCTTCTAAGATTTTCTGTTTTTCACATGTTTTAATAAACATAAACTCTCTATGGATCAAGAAACTTGCAGACAAGTCATTTTTTGGCCCTCTTATAGTTTTTCTAAGTTGTAATCAAAATTGATACAAGGAAAGGAATAGCTAGAGAATTCACATTATCTCTATTTCCTAAACGGTTGATCTCACCCATGATTGAGTCTCACAGTGTTTGAGTGTCTTCACCTTCCCGATCCACATTTTTACAACTAAAACTTTGCTACTAAGGTTTAAAATTTCTGCAGCAGTATATATTTTTTTCCAAGAGAACTCTGAGAGAAGAGGTGCTTTCAAGGTTATTTTTTTTTTCTGCTCAGCAGGCATAGTAGAAGTCAAATCATGAAACCATTGGTTCTCATCTTCCAGCTGAACAGCCAAACTGAATATAAAAAAGAACAACCTAAAGGAGGCTTTGGAAAGAAAAAAAATGACAAGGACAAATATGTGTATGTTTTTAAAATCACTCAAAATCTCAGTTGTATTTAGGTCATGATTTGGCCTTTAAAAGTCAGGTTAGAAAATGGAAAAATGGGAAAGACAATAATGAAATAGGAAGTTAAATTCATTAAGTTGCATCTGAAAGAGTTCAGATCGTATGAACATGAATCTCTTTACCTAGATGAGAAAATTTGATACATAATTAAGCTATAGTTTAATGTTATTTGCACAAGCAGAATTGTTTCTGAGTGAACTTGAAGCTTCTATGTTGTTTTCTTTGTCTCTCCAGGAATCAGTTTTAATTTGCCTACTTTTGACTTGTTGTTGCACTATACCACAAGGAATCATATAATAAAATAAACCGTAACTGCTAAAAAAGGTCATCTATAAAGCATGAGTATTGAAGATTAGAAAAGTATTATAAAATCTGATAGTTTCTATACTCTCTAGAATATTTTAAATCCACACAAATAAGATGACAACCATTGAAGTATGGGCAAAAGTTAATGTAAAGGTATTTATCATTCAGGAGAGATAGTAGGCTATTATTCTTCGGCTGATTAATAAAGATATTCAGTGACAGAAATATTATCTTCAGTAATAGTGCAGGAGAATTAGCTGTTTTTTTAAAAGTTTTTCAAAATGTGGATTTGCTATTCATTTGCAATTAATCTAAGAACAATTCATTTTGTGACAACAATCAACCAATTTGATGGGACTGTAGCATCCTGGGGTCCTCAGGCCTGCTGGCAAAACTATGCCTTCAGGTTATTTCCAAAGGGTATCAAGGTGAGGGTCAATCTTATCTCTGTGGGGATGATGTTCCACAGGGAGGGAGTTGCCAGAAAAGGTCCTTCTTCTTAGTCTCACTAGATGAACCTCCTTAAGAGAGAGGACCCATAACTTACACTGCCTTCTCATTCGGGGTGGGGTGGGGTGGTCAGATAGATGCAACTGAGAAAGGACGGTCCTTCAAATAACCTGGCCGCAAGCCATATAAGGTTTTAAAGGATGGAGTCTCATGGATAAAATCTATCCATGTAGTTGCTAAAAGGCGAACACAATTTGATGGCACATAATTAATCAATTGATCAACCAACCAACCAAGACTGAATCCTAAAATATATTTACACTTTAGTCAAGGACAACACTGAAAATTCCTATGACATTTTTTCCCCTTAAGATCCAAGCCATTATTCCTCGCATCGTTTTCTTTTACGCTCTGCTTACAATGGTAGCAGGATAAACAATAACATTTTCCCCAATTAAGCTCTCAATATTTTGAGGATTAGTTGACTGCTGGAATAAAGGGGACAAAGAAGTGACTTTCCCGGTACTGTATCTGCCTTTGCTTAATCAAAGAGTTAGCAATGGACTCTTTGAAACAGAAGGTGAATCATCTCTAGAATTCTGTCAGTTTGTAACTATAGCAGGGGCATCTTGAAACTCTTTCCTGTAGGGATTTCTCCTGCCACATTCTATCAGCGGAGAAATAAAGATTCAGTGACTACTCCTCTCTTTTCTGCTGAATTACAAATGAACAAGGATTTACTGAAGTTACAAAGTCAAGCACAGCAAAATAGATTTTCTTTCCTTTTAATGTAAGAAGTGATGATTTTTTGCATTAAAAATATTTCCAAAGCTTGCTATCATTTCAAGACCGTAGTTGGCAAGAGGCTTTTAAATGTAACAGAACAGCCCTTCCTAGCAACCACTTGGACTTTATTTCCAAATAATTAGACAAGCACACTCAACAAAACCTGAAAATGTGGGAGAAAGGCTGTATGTGGAAAATGCTTCTAATGTATTTATATCCATTTTCTGTGAAATGTGATAGGGAACCTGAAATATCTCATGGACTGTAGCACTGACTGGATTAGATTTTGAAGTATTCTGTTACTGGCTAGCTGGGTGTGATCGCTGGCTGGTTTATGTTGTTTCCTGAACATTCTGTGTTTTGCAGTGAGAAGAAGTGAAAATTAGATTTAAATTGCTTTACAAAGAACTGGTTGGCGAAAACTATGTAATGTGGAAGTACATAGAATTGAACTGACCTCATTACGCTGAAAGCAAATTCAACTCCTATTTTTCTTAACTTTTTTTTTTCCATTTCAGCAGTCTAGTTTAGTGGGGAAAGTTAAAACATTGCTGCTACTGTTAGAATGATTAGGAATTCAAGAGATCCTGAATCATCTTCTGTTCATTTCTTCCTTTTAGACATCCTGTCTCCATGCATTCAAACAAATCTCCGCATCGCACTGCGCAAACCCAGAAATTGTCACAAAGGTTTCTTTTGTTAGATTTAGATGTAGGGTTATACTCCTTAATGAGTTTTATTTCTTACTTTGTATAAATGTTAGTTTCAGAAATCAAGAGCACTGTAAACAGAGTAAAAGGCACAAAGACAATCTAACAGAATATATAAATACAAAGATAATCTAACCAAACATATACCAATTCTTCATAAGGCAATTTGAATCTAACCAAATATATAAACCAGAAAATGTATTTTGCAAAAGACATTTCCCTTAATGCAAATACCCATAACACAGACAGAGAGGGGGGGAGAGAGAGAGAGAAAGAGAGAGAGAGAGAAGGAATGAGAATTCTCAGAAAATTACTGAAATTATATTATGGAATATTGTCATTATAGAGCAGGGGTGTCAAACTCATGGCGTCATGTTGTCATCATGTGATGTATTGTGACTTTTTCCCCCTTCACTAAACTTGGGGTGGGGGTGGCCAGCACGTGACGCATCTGGTCTGTGGGTCGCGGGTTTGACACCCCTGTTATAGAGGAACAAATATCCTATTGAATTTTTCTTTAAGTCTTAGGATTCCATTCCATATTGGTTTGAAAATCACACATAGGACTCCCAATTTTTCTAGGAATGTACTATGATTTGTTAAATTACTATTATTTGAGTAACAGAAAATAATCTTTTATGCCTACAAACATAGTCCAAAGAAACATGAACCAAAAAATGTGTTCTGTCTGATCTTACGCTTAAACCTAAATTACATGGCCTTGCTTCCATGCAGCTGAATCCCACACTGCATTTATGAATGGGCTGGGAGGGTCAGTCAACTGACATGATTGGTTTTTAAACTAATTAATCTGACAAGATTAATTTTACACAAATAAATCTGAGAGATTAATTCATATATTAATGTTGCCCTTTCCTGCCCGAACAGATTTCTTCTGACAGATACTATTAGTGAAGCAAGAAATAGTTTACTGATGCTTTTTAAACTATATGTAAGATGGTACCATGATTTAAATATTTCCTTTATGATATAGTCTATGGCTATGCAGAATCATTTTTAAGTGTTTGCTTGTCATCATAAATTATTTAAAACATGTTGCTACTTCCCAGTATTTTCAGGAACTTAATTCTTAAGGGACAAACATTTGGGTATCTAATTTAGATATTTCCACTACAACATTAGCTCCATCAAAAACTTTTGTGAGCCAAACTAAAAATGTATTTTAAAATTCTTAATCATAAACATGAACTTTACTTAGCAGAACTGATATACCTGAGACATGTAGCAGTTGAATGCAAACCTGCACATGGAATGAAGTTACAGAGGAAATCTTAATGAAAGTATTCACTTAGTATAGTATTCAGCAATCTTCATATTTTTTGGATATGTTTTAGGCTTCTTACATAACTGCTCATTTTGTTTGAATTCTCTTTATTTGCCTGCAGGACATCATCAGATAGCTAAATCTAATTTGCATCGCTATATTGTGACATCATAATTCATGATAACTGGTGGAGATCACCCATGTTATTCATCCATGAAGTCGGTAGAAGTATCCTACAATGTTGGGAAAGCCACAACAGATCCATCAATTCAGAAAAATGGGGCCAAGCAAGACTTTCTCTTTTTAAAAAACAATTTAAGTATTTGCTCATTTAATATTTTAGCCAAAGACATTTTTATTTCTCTAAGAACAATAGTCCTGGCCAGAGAATAAATGACAGAGAATAACCAAACTACTCCTTAAATGTAAGGGGCATTTAAATATTACAGATTTCCTAGAGATGGTTTGTCTATTCTACAGGACACCCAGTAATAGTTTTCTGATACAGAAATAATGCCAGAATGGCTTCCTCTAGGAAACAGACAGATTATCTGGATGTTCTGTTTAGATGACAGAGGTGCTTTTAGATGAACCAATCTACTTGAAACTGGAAGAAAAATGCTGAAGCAAGATTCCTAGGGAATTTTTACTTTACTGCCAATTCCACTCCCCTACTCTTAAATAATTTTCTGAAAACAAGGAACAAAAATAACTGCCCTGCTCTTAGTTGTTTCAGATCCTGTAATAATTACTGTAAATCCCCTCCCTAATCTCCACGCAGAGAAAGGCAGAGAAAAAGAAAGTCTCAAATAGTCCATTTTTTGGTAAACATGCCTGTCTGAATTAATATGTTTATTATTTTTATGAAATAATAGATTTACTGGATTTGATCCAATGAGACCTGTTCTGAAGGATCCAGCATTTACTTCACCTCTTTATTATCTAGTTTCTTTACTGTTACAAAACAAAATGTTCTACAGAACTCGAAGGTTTCCTGAGTTCATGAAATGATTTATTTTATTTAAATCTATACTGGGTCAAATCCAGCCAATCACATATAGAATTCAAACAGACCAAGCACCCATCTCATAACACCCCAGATTCAACAAGTGTTGAGAAGACCAAAAAAAAGAGGATATTGAATGATCTGCTGAAGACAGCAGAAGAGAAGAGAAAGAACTGGAGAAAAATGACAAAATATAAAAACCTACAAATAGAATGGCTATGGCAAAAGAAAGCAAACACAGTAGCAATAGTAATGGATGCCTTGGGTGCAATCTCAAAACATATGGAGCACCACTTGAACATCACCGGCATTGACAAAATCACCATCAGTCAATTGCAAAAGGCAACTTTAGTTGGAACAGCTTACATCCTGCAGCAATTCCTTTAATACCATCAAACAACAACATCTGCCTCTCTCAGGTCCTTGGGAAAGACTTGATATGTAGGTAAAGGTATCAAATCCAGTCTCAACATCTGGCTGACAGTGTGACCAACGATAATAATAGAAAAAGCCTTTACATAAAGCTGTTCCCCCGCAATAGAGAAAGAGGATACTGGCAATTTCTCATGGGCTGGATCTGCTAAGACTGCTGAGGAGAAAATGGAATATTGATAAGTCAGCATGCACCTTACAGGACCTAAGAAAAGCAGAATCTCATGAACAGGAAGGAGCAATGGGATAAGAGTTTCTTCCTATGGGGAAGCAGCTTGCCCACAAATATTACAAAGCTCCAGGATTTCCAGCTGAAAATCAGCCTTCAGAGTATTTTAATTTGAATAGCATCTAAGGCAGAAACATATTGGTTCAGCTGCTGAACAGAGAGAAGATGTCCTTATAACGTAATTTCTAGCTAATCCATCAACAGCTTGACCTGATATGGCTTCAACGTCCATTATCTCCAGCCAGCATGTAGTTTATTCTTCACTGAACAATCTATCCATTTCAATAACGTTCAAAACAAAAACTTTCATAAACAGCAGTTATAATTTAAAACAACATGTACAAATTATAAGACAGCTTCCAGATAACAATAATTAACAATCATGCCAACACCAGAGAGCTAAGTAGGTTAAAGATAGTTAATTTGTCCAAATAAGCTAGGGACAAACAATTTTAATGGGCCAAGCAGCTATCTGGAATTTTAGAAGAATGTTATAGACACTCTGACAAAATGGTTGCCCTGGGGAATGAGGCCAATCACAGTATAACAATTGACCTGATGTAATGGTATGTGGGAATGACCTTAAGAGGCAGGAGGAAGGTCTCCAGCCTAGGGAATGGTCTGATAAGAGGTAGATCAGTCCCCACAGGAAGTGTTTTAGAAGAGACCATGCCTAGTAAATCAGCCTTCAGATATTTCTACTTGAAATGCATCTAAGACAGACTAAAATGAGAGGAGGGGAGAAATACTTTGCAAGATGGATGTTAGCTTGATAGTCCAGACAACAAGCAAAACTGGGAACATTTTATTTTAAGATCACATTAAACGGAATCTCTCAAGATTGAAAGTATTTCTCCTTTTTGCTCTTTTTAGTTTTTAGAAAATCAGAAAGGGTGTCTTTCAAAACATTTCCTATGCTTTTCCCCAACTGAGGACTGAACTGTCACTTATCCCATCACTGCTAGGCTTCCCCTATCTCCCAGGATCATTCCCACATATCACATCTGGTGAGGGAGTCCTGGTCAATCTCTTGTGCTCCTCCTCACTCCCACTACAGACTTGATTGCCCTGCTTACCTTTGTCTGTTTCCCCCCAAGAAGATGGACCTATTTCTAAACAAATGTCTGGACTGCAACAATCAATAATTTCCATTTAACCAATGTTTATGGGGCCTACAGCGTGTGGGTACAAGTGTGTCCCAGCAACAGTTTATCAATACAGACGATGCTAGAGACTTGTGCCCTACGTCAGTTTCCTGCTCCACTTAATCAGACAAATTCTAATTAAAAGGGTGGGGAGAGGGAAATCCTTGAGCAGATGGGAACCTAAAGGTACCATACTGCCTATCGTATCTTAATATACTGCAGGGCAAAATAATTCCCCCTTTTGGAAACAATGGATGGAAAAAGGAGAGCAAAATTAATTCATTGCAAAGAATTGAAGAGATTATAGATTAATACATCAATATAGGCCAACAACTCCCTTATTTAGATTTTTTTTTTAAACTGGGGTTCTATTTTTGTTTTTATTTGGGATTTTATAGTACATCTATTACATTGGAAACTTGCTACCATTTAAATTTGCCAATACATAAAAGAAGTAAATAAAATAAGTAAATAAATATGAACGTGATATTTACCCATATCACCAATAGAGAAAACAATGATGCACAGTTTCAAAAACGTGGCAAAAAGTAGCATGCATGCAGACAAATTTTGAAGAGGCTTAATGGGGCTTACATAACTCAACTTACCACTCAGTGGATGAGGAACAGTATATTGTTTCTTCTTACTTGTAATGGAAGTTGAGGAAAGCTTGCAGGATAGAGCACTCCCTTGTTTTTTCCCCAAATCCTCACTTTGTTGTGCTTTCCTCAGTTGCACTGTGTGTTCAAGTTTTTTTAATCGTTCTTGTGAGCAGGAAATAAAATGAGGCTTGTGAACTTCCAGTGCCTCCTAAAATAAGCAGAAATAAAAAGGATATCATTCAGTCACCCTTAGTGATATTTTTCTATTGTCCCAGGAAAGGATTCTTTTCAAATCAGTCATCTGAAACTCTAGATGTGGTGGCTGTAATGGGGCATCTTTTGGCAATGTAGACTATGTAACTTCATAAAACAAATGGGTACTGGCTTTTGCCACATGTATCAGAGCAGATAACCAGTGCTATGCACATATTCCTTAATCAAATTGGTTCATTTTGTTCTGGTAGGGTATTTTATTTATTTGTTTGTTAAATTTTTATGCTGCCCATCTCACTATCCAAAGCAATTCCAGCTGGCTTACAATAAAATAAGAATGCAGTAATAAAGGGTTGAAGAGGACTTGAAATGTCTTCAATTCCTATATTCCAATATTACTTACATTGAGAATTTCTTTGGGAGCCTGTGTATAACCAGCATGGTTTTCCTGAAATAAATGCAAGTAAAAACTCATTGCAGAACTCAAAAAATGGTAGAAGGGGGGAAAGCCCAGTATATAATAAAGAAATAAGGAACAGGTGGGCATACAAGGCCTGATCCCTTTATTCAGTCTTGCATATCTTATGCAAGTCTAATGGACTATATTTTTCATGTGCTATTTAAAACCAGGATGGACAGCTGAAATTCCCAGGACCACACATAAAATAATCCTCTGAGCCTGCTTCAACCCCCATTACTGAAAATAAGTTGGTTTTCTGGTATTTTGAGGATAAAAAATACACAGGAATTGTAATGTAAGCACTAAAATATGCTTAATATAATTCAAAAGTCAAAGACCCTCTCCGCCCAAACTCAGAGGGGGCAGATTATGGCTGCAACCACATGTGCATCCCTCTTCTTTACATAATTGCTCCGTCCTCTGAAAAATATTCAGTATTCTGATTTTGAGGAAGAGAGATATTTTCCCAGAGCTAGTTGTATAGAAATCCTAGGATATGAATTCACCTAATTAAGGGGAATTCACCTAATTAAGGGGAATTCACCTAATTAAGGGGAATTACCAGATTAATAATAATTGTAAATAATGAGGATGGAGATGGTTAGAAAAAGTATACAATATACTTAAATATTAGTATGGGTAGACCAGTATACTATATAAATTACTTCCAAATTCAGTTCTCAGTGTATCGTGTAAGTAAAATGCTTCTCAGCAATAAGAGCATGTTCATAAAACTATTGTTTTGCTGCTTTAAAAAAAATATAGGAGCAATAAATGTCTTTTTACCCCTAGTGGATTTCCAAGGGAATAACCATATCAACATGATGAGTTAGCAGGAAATGTGGATATTTTACCCTGAGAGTCAGTGGGCTTGCAGGAATTTTCTCAGGCTCAAAGCAGACCTCTGAATGTTGGAAAGCTTCATATTTCTCTTGAGGAACATCTGGTTCATGGGCTGCAGAGGTGGTTAACCTATTGACCATCTCTTTCTTCACATTTATCTTATGTTCTTTGGACTGGCTGGCTGACTCATATAATTTGTAATCACCTAAGAAAGACAGAAAGGCTTGTTTATTAAGGAATGATAGCCAATTTGTTTTTCAGTTCTTCTAGATATTTTCAATCCCAGGAGGCATCTATAAAAGAAATACATACATGAAGTTGTTGAGTAGAGAATGTAGAGTTTTGTGCTTGTTTAACCCTGGAAGTCAAATCAAACAAAGTTTCATAAATAAGCCTAAGTATTATGAAAGTTTTCCTTCAGCTGGAGATCCACTAAATCTGGGTATATACCAGGGCTATTGTATTTAACTAATTACACACCAGGAGAAAATGAAAAGACAGAATCTATATATTATATATTTCAAAAGCGTTTCAAGTTATTTCTGAGCACAGGAAGGAGAGGCAATAATAGAAGTAGTTTTCCATCTGCTTGCTGAGGCCAGATTCTACTAGTCTCCCCTCAAAGCATTCACTCAGACCTATTGACTTGTTTCCATCAAGCCATTATAAGAAGTGTAATTTTCATTTATCTTTTTTATTGTTCTCTTCCTTCCCAATACTCATTTTTTTGTACTCTGCATATTACATCCTCTAAATAGCGAGTCAAAAGATGCTATCCATGTTACTTTATTGATCTCTAAGCCTCCCCAGAATATCTGTAGAAAGACCTCTTTAAACTGGATGAACAGTCACCCAGATGACAGATGCTATTCAGTTTAAGTAGGTTTAAAGTGAAACAGATTAGGGCAAAAAACCTCTAGCTTCTGAGACGTCTGTAACTAACCAGAAAAAAAAAGGTGTGTTATGGTGACTAGCACCCAGGAGATGCCAATTCTATACACAGCAGCTGTGAAAAAGGCAGACTGCATGCTATGGATCATTAGGAAAGCAACTGAAAATAAAAATGCCAACACTGTAATGTCCTTATGGTATGTTCATATATAAATTGCTGCATACAGTTTAGGTCTCCAGATTAAAAAAACAAGACACTTTAAGTGCCTTCGCTATGCTACCATCTAGTCCAGGACTGTCAAACTCCCAGGCCATGGACTAGATGTGTCATGCGCTGACCACGCCCAAGCCCGGTTTAGCGAAGGGGAAAAAAGTCCCGATATGTCATGTGACACTGCCGTGACAACGTGAGTTTGACACCCCTGGTCTAGGGTAAAAGAAAGATGGGTGGGAATCAAGGTGATCAAGGTGTATAAAACCATGTATGTATGGAGACAGAGAAGAGGGAGAAGTTCTCCTTTGTTCATCAGAACATTCGGACTGAAGAATTATTATCCAGTGAACCTCTTCACTGGAGATACAAGGCAGGCAAAGAAAGCACTTCATATAGCAAATAATTAACTTGCAAAATTCAGGTATAAATGTAGGATAACAACATCAGAGGTATGTGCTTTTATCTCCTGGTTGGGTCCTCTGCAGAGGTATCCTAACTACAATGATGAGACTTAACCCAGCAGGGCAAATTTTAGATTCTTGTGTCCTTATATTCCCAGATCCCTTGTGGCTGAAATACCCTAACCAACCAAAGAAGGAAGAAGTAATAATGCTGGTCCCCCTCAGAAAATTCTTGGAGGAAGAGATGTAAATCAGAAAGTTCAGCCTGCAGTTCATACTCTTGGCAGCTACTTTTAATAATTTCTAACAAGAAATGTGAGAATTGCTAAAAATCCCATTTATTTTACTACCCATTTCACATTAGTTAGGCAATATTCTAGACTGGCAGTTCTTGTTTGTTTTGAACTGCAAATTGTCATAATGATTTATGTTTGCAAATTCTTATACCTTAAAGGCTTTATATCCAACCTCTAATTTAGGTAACAATTAATGCAAATTGCAACAACTTATTTTGATGCAAATAATTTAACTTTAATCCTTTGACATACAGCATTTTATCCAGCTTTTAAAATATGAATTCTTTTGATAGAAGCTCGTTTAAAAGCAAGTGCTATGTTGTATGCAACATTCGCCAGCATACTTTCAGAAACTGTACTTAATAGTAATGTTCATCTACTACAGAATCAGTGGGGTGGACCATTCTCAAAGTCCTCAAAGAATTCAACAGACTTTATGGTATACTTCTATACCAATTACACATTTCTACTCATAACATCATATATGGAATGTTTTGATCTAACTTGAGTTGCTTCACTAATGATGGATAGAACATGTTTATATTCTGGATTATTCTTTCTCTGGCAATTATACCCCCTAAAGTGCTATTACTAATAGATGAGAAGCTAATAAAATAAATATTAAAACATGATACCAATTCATTATAAATTAATCGAGTCAGATTTTTAAATTGTTTTCATTATTTATTATCCTGATTAACTGTTCTTTTTTGATCAACATTTTCTCACTTAATTTATTAATTCAAAGAGGAAGTTGTATCTGAAATTCAAATAGCCATTTACAAAACACTGTATGAGCCTCTCACTAAAAATGCAGGTTTAATTAGAATAACAAATAAAGCATCATTGATGTCCCTTTCTTGCCACACGCTGACAATAAACCTAGCACATTGTTTCAAAGAGTCAGTTGCAGCAAAAACACTATTTTGTGCGTGCTATCAACTTTTTCAGACCAGCAAATAAGCAAACTCTGCTTTCTGCACCTTGCTGGGAACAGTAGCAGATACTTGATTATTGCTTGGATTATTTTGTGGTCCCACTAGTTATCGCTTGCAGGCAAATGGTATTTCTTGCAATGCACAATTTGCTATTTTGTCATGCCACTGTTTGTAGTCAATCTGTTCAGTCTTCTTGTAGCAGCTAACTAGATGGCAAACCGTTTCTTCAGCTTCTTTGCAGAGGTTGCATTTACTGTCTATTGCGGTCTTCCCAATTCTGGGATTCATTCTCTTTTGTTCTTAAGACTTAATCTCCTACAGGAAGAATTAGCCCTCATCTCTTTCTTAAACTTTCATGTTCTTTACCCATTGCCAGGTCTTATTATTTGCTTTGCCTGCCATTATTTCTTATCAATTAGGAACTTATATTTTGTTCCTCTGCTCTTTGGGCAATTTCCATTCTGCTCAGGCGGAAAGAGCTTATTTTCAACTAGATGCCTGAACTTCCATGTTTGTGGTGCATTGTATGGGTCTTCTTCTTGATTTTTTATTTTGTATCCAAAAAAATCCATTATAACAGCTACTGTGCTATATATTACTTGGGCTGTTTTTTGCAGTGAGCTGGTGCTTATATTTGATATTATGGTATTGGCATCATTTAATACTTGTGCTAATTCTTTGGAACAAGCTTCAATGCAGGCAACCTCTTTCTGTGCTTTTATGCTGTTCTAGATCAGGGGTCCCCAACCCATGGGCCATGGCCCACTACTGGTCCGTGAATTGTTCAGAACTGGGCTGCCTGAAGTGGCCTAAGTGTGCATGCATCCTCATTTGCACGAGCAGTGGGCAAGCATGCACATGCTCGATTTGTGCAGGCAGTGGGTATGCATGCCTGTCACTCACATAAATGGACCTGTGCACACATGCTTGCACTTGCCTGCCACTCACCTGGAACCATCCCCTCCCCCCCACCACTGGTCTGCAAAGCCAGAAAGGTTGGAGAATTCTGTTCTAGATGTTCAATTATTCTTTGTTTCAAATCTTTTTTTAGAGGTTTATTCTTTCTGAAGAAAAAGCAAAGGACCTCTACTGCCAACTCTCCCTGGCTTGTCTCTACAATCTGAGTTACTTCTGGCAAGGCTTTCTTTTCTTCACCATGGATAGACTTTTGCAGTTCTTCCAATTCTGTTTCAGTGAATACTTTATTTTGATCCGCTAGCCTTGTTTTGTTATTTCTGATTCTGGATGTTGTTATTTCCAGAACTGGTACATTCTTTTCAGATAGCCTCTTACTGTTATATTTGGTTTGTAATAAGAGATAATTATTTTTTTGTTTTCAATCTTTGTATATTTCTGATTTGCAGTGGGTAAACAACTTTTGTTTCAATAGTGCTGCAGCTGCTGGCCCTGGTTGCTCAGCCAATCCTCCTGAGTCCTGTAGACTATTTTTCACCAGACGTCCATGGAATCCAACATCTAGCATGGTCCTTGCTGACTTATGCAATGGCTGATCCAGTATGGGTTACTATAAATTTCCTCTCACCATATTGTTTATAAGACATACATTCTTTGTATGGTTCCTCTGAAGGAACCTCTGATGAGACCTGTTCACTGTTCAGTATGGTTGAATCTCTCACAACCATGTCAAGGTAGTGCCTCAGTGAGGTATTAACAAAATAACAGAGTAGAAAGGGACTTCGTAGGTTTTCTATCCAATCCCCTGCTCAAGAAGGAAACCCTATAGTATTTCAGACAAATAGTTGTCCAATCTCTTCTTAACAACCTCCAGTGTTGGAACATCCACAATTTCTGGAGGCAAGTCGTTCCACTGATTAATTGTTCTAACTGTCAGGAAATTTCTCTTTAGTTCTAGGTTGGTTCTCTCCTTGATTGTTTTTTTTCCTGCCTTCAGATGCTTTGAGAATAAGTTGGTCCACCTCTTCTTTGTGTCAGTCCCTTAGATAGTGGAATGCTGTTATCATGTCACCCCTAGACCTTCTTTTCATTAAACTACACATACCCAATTCCTGCAGCTGTTCTTCATAAGTTTTAGCCTCCAGCCCCCTAATCATCTTTACTGCTCTTTTCTGCACTCTTTCTAGAGTCTCGATGTATTATTATTATTATTATTATTATTATTATTATTATTATTATTACTAGTAGTAGTAGTAGTAGTAGTAGTAGTAGTAGTAGTATTTCAAAATCTAAGGGACTGGTTTGGACAAAACTTAGCAGCACTTTTTCGTAGTACAATACTGTGCCATTTAATTATAATGTAATTTTTTACTCCTTATAACTGAAGCTATGCTTACCTTTGGAGCATGAAACTTTCCCGTTACAATCATCTTCATCCAATAATGATTTTGATGATATCTTGATGTGGCATGCATGATCAGAAAACTTTTGGTTTTGGAAAGCTTGAGCTTTTCTGTCTTTGGACTCTGATGTACTTTTGGGTAGATGTTTGTCTTTCCAAGAAATCCTACCACCTATTATTAATTCTTTTTTAGACGATTGCTCCAGAAAGGAAGCAGATGCAAGTTCATGGTATTTGTCTCTCCTGCTTTGCTTTCTGTTGCTTCCTGAGAATCCATGTGCATCTATTAAAAATTAAGAAAAGGGAAATTGATTGCAAACCATGCATGATATACCATTTAACACTCCCTGTGTCATTTACAAAACAGCATTTTTTTAAAAATTGAAGGATCTAATTCATTAATATACTTTTACATTTCAAAGAAGTAGTGCTGTCTCACCATGACTAAAAAACTGTGTACGATCATTAGCCTCTTCACTTGCTTGCTCCCTAAACTGCTTTTAATCATGTTATTTTTTTTTCTAACAAGGCTACCTGTGATTACAAATTAATGCCTTCCTAAGCAGCACCGACATCCACAGTACAAGATTGTACATGCTACAACTTTAAGAAAGCCACTGGGGAAATAATTGTCAAGAATTAAGGTACGCTTCATAAAAGATACATTATTAGTGTAATTAATTTCATAAACATATTGCAGTGGCTCACTGTTTGACTCAGGCATTTGACTACAGATAGGTTTTTTCCATTTTTGGGGCAGAAATTTATCGCAATTTATGTAGCTTTCTGTTAAGCTTCTTGGAGTGGAAATGTGAGAAGATTAGTGAATGATGTAATCTGATTCAGAACAAAAGACAAATTAATAAATGGCCATTAGCCCAAATGACTGATTATTGAGATTCTAATGTAAAATGGATGAATAAACCTAGCTCCTTGGAACTGAGATTCTTCTGTAGGGTTTTACCCAGGAAAAAGCAGCTGGCCTTCTTGTCAAAAGATATATACTTTGTCAGAGTCGTATTTCCCAACCAAGGCCAGAACTGGCTTCATGCTACTTAAAAACACAGGGAGCTGAAGGTGACATTGATGGCAATCTCAGATCATTTTAACATGTAATTGAATTAAAACTTGCTAAAATCATATGCTTAAGTTTGAGGATATTTAAGAAAAACATCTATTTAACCAACATTTTTGCTATTTCTTATGAAGAAATATCAATCAATCACCCAAAACTCTATGGCTTGTGACTTCCCGTTTCTATAATAAGTTCACTTGTTCTTTTCTAAGTAAATTGGAGTAATCAGATTTAACTGCCCTGCTCTAATCTTATATTAGCATTTATGTGTGCTTAATCTCGTGTACCTTTGAATAGGTATGGGAATTAAGGAATTATTTAATTATAATGTTTGGGTGTGCTGAATTGCAAAAAGACCTGAAAATCCATCAACAGGGTGTCTTTCCTATCAACCAAGGCAACCCAAAGCCATTTTGGCAGCCAAGTTATTTTGATATATTGTATGAGAGAAAATCATCACTCCTCCCTAATTTGATAGTGAAAATATGACAAATTAAAGAATAACTTTCCAAAACTATAAATTTGGTGCTAATGGTGCTAATTTGGTTTCATCAAGATTGGAGCTCGAATAACATTTGCTATTATTAACTATGAAGAATGGGCAGAAAATAAATTTGGATCCACTGATACAACAAATTAGCTGTCTCTCATACCAATAACATAATACTCAAACTGCTAAAATGAAGGTGGTTGAGAAAAAACGTGTTTTTATGTGTAAAGACATAAACAGACATCTGTTCTGGAACTGAAAATACATTCTTAGGCTGAGCTCAAGTTCAGATATGCTCTTTTCTACAATTTTAATTGTCTATTTCCAGAATGATTAATTTGCACTTGTTTCTGATAGTGAATCTCAGGAGTCTGCTGGAAAAGAAGAAGTAGATCACACATCTCGATCTCCTCATTATGATATAAAATACCAAGCTGATCCTACCTCAGTTGACACTAGGAAGGTACTTCTTAAATTGCTACATTAATGTTCTTGTAATAAAGATTGGGTTTTCTCCCTTCCACACATTTTCTCTTTTTCCTATTCCATCTCTCCTAATTTCTTAAACATACTTAATATATTGTTTCTTTCATAAGCTCCCACTGGGAGCTACAAGGAGACGCAAGCTGGTTCAATGACCTTTTTGGTAATGGAATTAGAGTAAGCTGCCCCTTAATTACAGCAGTGAAGCTAAAATAAAACAATTTTTTGCAAGGAAAAAAATGAAGCAGCTCATCCTATTTGGCAAGAAGATTTCTCTCCAGCTGTGATTTCTATTAAACTTTGATGGTTTCGCTACAGACTCTTTCTACAATCAGAATGGGTTCAAGTTTTCTGGGCCCACTCAGCTGGAACCCTCATTCTAAATAATCATTCACTTTCCTGTCCCCTATGTAAGACAAGTCTAAAATTAAGACTGCACAATCCATATAGTTTGCAGAACTATAAAAAATAATGCATTTTGGACACCAATGCATAGAGGCCTCGTAGAGTGGCTTTTTCTGAGAAATAAACAGGCAATAGAAGAAAGTGGTATATTGTAGGGGAGGACAGAAAACAATGAACAGACACAAAATGTCAGAACATTTCTACCCAAAGTGTTTGTGCCACTCCCATATCTGCTTTTCTTCTTACAATCCCAAAATGTTGCTTTGTTCTTTGGGGGGGGGGGGAGGAGTTGGTTGGTTACTTCCAACTCTGTTGTAGTACAAAAATAATTGCTCTGAGGTCAGGCTTAGCTGTAAACCCTAGAACTCTGTGGAAGTTAGTCAGTGGAAACAATAGAAACCATGATTTCCTCATCCTTTCTCGTGATTCCTGAAGTTTAGCTGCACTAGGACATCCTTTAAAGGCCTTAAGACCCAAATAAATATGTAGAATTAAAAGTGACAAGATTTCTGCAAAATTTCTCCTAATATTCAGCAGGGGACATAGCCCAGAATGCTTGAGTTTTTATTTTTTCCCTTTTGAGTAAAACATTGGAGAAAGGATTTTTGTTACTAGAGGACCTGTGTTACCTCGAGTATTTTTATGTCTTGTGCTTAGTGCTGCAAAGCCAACAAGAATGAAGGTACTGTAATTCTGGGCTATTTGCAAACTCTTATTTAGAAACTGTTATAGAATAGATGTACCATGAGATAAGAGGTAAGTACTTTTATGTGAGCATTTATTAGCTTAACAAAATTCACAGGTAGTTTACCATACTTAGATAATCTTCTATGTTAATTTAAGTTACAATGTATAAACCTCATCTGTGAGAATGATAGGGTTCTCACAATCTGTACTGCCATTCTGACAAATACAAAGATAAAAAAATGAAAAATAAAATTAAACACATTCCATAGAAACTATCTGTGTTCTAGAGATTTTAGCTATTTTTTTCCACTCCTTTTTGAAAACAAAGCAAGCTCATAAGAAATGAACAAAATCAAGCTTAATTTAAAAAAAACTCTAAAAGATATATTTAACTTGGTTTGAAAATATATGCAGTGTTCTCATCAAAGCCCGAGAGGTGGAATTCTAGGAGTGCATTCAAACTCAGACACTGTTTAGTCTCTGAACTGGCAGGAAAGCTGCAGTGCTACAATTTTTTTAATTTAATAACATTTTGGATAAGAATCCAAAATGACAAAGAAGAATTAAGGATGTTTAGTTCTACTTCAGTCAAATTGCAGGTTTTTTATCTTCCTAAATTATAACTGCTTCTAAAAAAGCAGCCTCTAGCTTTTGATTACCTTGTCTGTTTCAGTTTGTGGCTTCATCCTCACTCTTGGTTCCACTATCCGTTTCCCATGTCTTCTGCCTGCTGCTTATTGCAAACACTACAAAATTTACATACTGATAGCCAAGAAACAACTATCCAAATCACTAACACAACCAAGTGGCTCCCTGCATATACTCTGGGTACCAGACCAGGTATATAATGGTCACTCACCACTGTGGATAAAAACACATTTAAGTTTGGGGATTTTTAATACCAGTTGATACAGACTACCTCAAATCTTTTCAGTTTTGCAAGTTCTTATAGCAGTAAATTAGAGAAGTATAGAAATCCAATATTTCTGTATTGTACAGTAGTATATTTTTCTATTTCTTGTGTTGTTACTTTTATTCCATTGTACTATATTAAGTTTTGTTTCTAAGTTTATACATATTCCTGGTAAAAGCAAGGCTGAAGGACAGTTTAAATATACAATACAAGTACTAATAACACATTGAATATTTGTAGCTCAGGGTGAATTGGGGTGTGTGTGCCGTTGGTGGCTCTCTGAGCTTAGCCGTCTTCTTGCAGATGTTTCATTAACAAACTAGCACGGGGAATAGCACTGATGGTGTTACCTAGTTTGGGTAATGAAACATCTGCAAGAAGACAGCTAAGCTCAGAGAGCACCAACAACTCCTCACAGTAACAAGTACTTAATATGATTGTATATAGGTCAGATTGTAATATATTCTGGTTTAAAAAGCATCTTATCCTGGATCCTGCACTATATCATATACGCTGCATGTTTCACATATGCATCTAACTACAGCGAATATTACAAAAAAATGATGTACTACTTATAAAGTTTTAATTAGTAACCCTGGGGGAAACCATTAGAGATAGAGTGTTAGTAGACAAAGAATGTCTGGTGGGTTTGAGTGTGGGTGTGTTTTTAATCTTTCTGCTTTCTACATTGTTTTAAGAGAGTGGATAGGAGAGGTGATATCCTTCCCCTTTTCCTTGAGTTTCTCACCATAAAGCTATAAAAGCTCAGATTGCAGGTTGGAACCAATTTAGCACTATGCAGCACAGCAGGGAAAAGCTAATTTACAGATAAGAGGTAAGAAGAACAAAACTACGCTTCCCTTTTCCCCATGAGATCTGAACAATATAGTCAACCCCCCCTGTTCTGACTGGCTGCTGCTGCCCTGAATAAAGTAATTGTTTTAAAGGAGTGAGGATCAGGGCCTGCCATGCTGCTAAGCCGAATGAGATGTTTGCCTCAGTTGTCGGTTGTGTGGGAGGAACAGCAGTAACTGAACCAGAGCTGTTCCTTTGCTGCAGGACAGAACTGTAGCTTCTACACAGCATGCTCTGCACGCCCTATGCTAAGCTGCTGCCCTCATCTGAAATGAAGCACATTTTCCACTCTGCAGTACTGAAGAAAATTTCATTTATCAATCTGGTCAGTTACTGACTATGGAAATAGATAAAGTGTCTTTTGTCTTACACTGCAAAATTTCTTGGACTGGCTCTGATGGCGATGCATTAGCAAGATTCTAAGGGTACATTTTATTTTGCAAACGATCTCCCAAAGATGCACCTTGCATGCTGTCTAAGGATAGGATTCTCTGGCACATTATGGAAGGTTACACCCAGAGACAAATAAATGGATCATCCAGATTTCCTCAGCATTAAAAGCATAAGATAAATCTAGCTGTCCAGTTAATTGGAACTGACTTTAATATGTTTAAATCCAAGTCAAAAATAAATTGAAGCACTATTTTTTAAAAAGTGGCCTAATGGTAAACACATCTGTATGTTTTTCTATGAACAAAAAGAGAAGACTTTATTATATTAAAAGTATACAGATAGTCCTCAACATAAGACCATAATTGGGATCAGAATTTACACTGATAAGGTGGTTGTTAAGGGAGTCGCATCCAATTTTACAACCTTTTTGCCACATTTGTCAAGAAAAGTCAGACTAGAAATAAAAATTAAAATAATCAAGAAAATGGTAAGAGAAT